>JAJOZX010000413.1:190000-440000 GCA_023014485.1 Bathynomus jamesi | reverse complement strand
CTTTGGCAGTTGTTATCCTAGACCGCATCTGGGGACCAGAAGGAGGTCGAATTTTTCTGGATTTACTGCTTTTGTCGATCCAAACAGAGAGATGGTGTTCGGTACTTTATATATATATATATATATATATATACAGGGTGTCCCGTAAGTCTGGACCCATAGGGAAAAAATAAAATTACAAAATAGTCCAAAAATTTATTTATAATATATATATATATTTTTTTTATTATTATTTTTATTATTTTTTTATTATGATCTTACTCCGCTGGAGTTTTATTTGTGGGGCCACTTGAAAGCCAAAGTGTACGAGGTCAAACTTCAGAACATTTTCCACCTTAAAGCACGCATTGTGGAGGCGTGTCAAGAAATTTCTGCGACTGTGATTCAGAAAGTGCTGTCGCAGTCGAGATTGCGTCTTCAACTATGTGTGCGACACAACGGCGGACACTTTGAACAGATTATGTAATAAATTTTTGGACTATTTTGTAATTTATTATTTTTCCCTATGGGTCCAGACTTACGGGACACCCTGTATATTAGGGTGACAATAAAAATCGAAAGTTGGAGTTTTTTATTGGCCATTTGTTCAATGCTGCTACTACATGAGAAAACAATGTACTGTAAATATTAGGTCATTCAGATAATATTTAAGGGTGTCTCAAGTGAGGTAAATAATTCTCCTTATAACAAAATTAATTATTCATTACCTAGTAAAAATAAATTAATATTTTTTTAATTAATGTAAATAAACGTTAGTTTTAGTTCATAAGGTTTAAGTGCAGGCGTACTCCAATCGTAATAAGTAAATAATATATTTACTAAATATATTCCAGGGTGTCTTTCATTCAATTGTAGACCACCCATTAATTCTTGCTTTCCTCAAGCCATACCCCTTTTTCAATGTACCAGGCTGAGACTTCCTCTGATCCTCAACAACCTGCAAGAGATTTTGGCGCTGTTCTTCATTCTTCGTATTGAAGGCCTGGATCAAGGCAATTCCCCTCTCTGCCATGTCATTGACGACTTTTAGTCCTTCAACTATAGTCAAACCAGTCTTGAAATCTTCGTCGTCCGGCCAGGTCTCTGTTCCTTGGACAAGAAACCATCATTAATTTTTAGAAGTTCAAAGAGAAGCTTTGATCCTTTCGAGGCAAAGTCCGAGAGCTGCTTGTTGAAATGGAAGAAACAGCAGGTATTGGGGCTCGCTTTGGAGGATCTTCAGCAGCTTCTTTTTCGAGGATTGATCGAGCGATATTCTTTTTCGTCGTTGCATTGATACCTTTATCAAAGAGTGCGAGACCAATCAAGTACTCGCTGGTACCATAAGTGACGACCGAGGACACTAAGGCAGGATGCTGAGATCTTTTCATCGTGGTACTTTGCTAGGTCTTGAAGAAGCTTCAAATCGTTCGCGGGAGCAGATGAAGGACTGCTGGCCGTGAACCACGCGCTGACATATAACTCCAGGCAAAAAATACAAATCGTTTTAAGCCAGACATTTCACGAGTTGTAAGTCTGAACTGATGGGAAAGCAGCAGGATTTTTAATGAATAAATTACTTTTGCCATCCAACGTGCTCGGTGAAGTGCTCCAGGTCGCCGAAACCTAAAGTTATGTAAATTACCTCCAAGGATTGTAATCGACAACTCCAAGAATTCACGGTAATCATCCCTCGGCTGATGTTTTGTCAGATATAGATTCCAGCAAGCGATCAGTTCTTCTCGATTCTCATTCAGACTCGATGGAAGGTCTGACAGGGTCTTGTACTTATCTTGGCAAATTGTATTCCACGTCTCTTTGAAGCGGGAGAATAGGAGGATATCTGGACCAGATGATGGTCCCATGCATTCCATGTACGCCTTCTCAACGACAAGTTCTAGGATGTGATGGCGACATGCAAGGTATAAGAGTCGGCGGCCGAGTTTCTGCTCCAAATTACGCATGCCCCAGACAAGTAACCAGTATTTGAAGCTGTAGTGTCGAAGCTCATAGCTGATACCTTTTCTGACACATTCCATTCTTTGAGCGCAGCATGTACCACCGAGGCGATGACCTCACCCGTTCCTGATGTCAGCTTAGGTACACCCAAGAGCTTCTCGGTATCAACTCCGGTTACGAAAATGGCTAGTCGGTCACACCGACCACCTTCATCGTCTGGTAGAATTTTTCCGTCCCAGTGAACAGTGAGCACTTCGTTGGGTGTGAACTGGCCCCCCCTGACCCCCCTCTCGACGGCTCTGTGTATATATATTTATATACTCGTATATATATATCATAGGAAATCAAATTCAGTTCCAAATTTATATAATTTAAACATCAAACTCTGCCAACAATTAATGAAACTTTTCTAGAACAATTTCCAATAATAATATAATCAATGTATCAAAATAAAAAATATTACCTGAGATATCTTAAAAGAATCGGGAGAGAACTTCTAAGCGTTGTTTTCAGTCAGGCAGTCGTATGCAAAATGAACTTGAAGCACCAAAAGCTGATCATCCAAAGATTGATACACATCATATTATTTAACGATTTATTTATGAAAATTTTAATTTAATGAAATAAATTAATCGATTTGCATAATCTATAGTATGAAATAAAGGAAACAATTCTATTAAATTATATAATACACTTGCATTCTCGAAACATTTTTGTTTTTGAAGCGTTGTCGAAACTCGTTCATTCTTGAAATTTCTTCGCGCGACAGTTTCATTCATGTGACTCGAGGCACCCCTAAATGCTTTCCGAATTCCATGAGATTTCGTCTACGGTGTTTCCTCATAGGGTGGCAGCATTGGACAAATGGCCGGCAAATTTTTTTGAATTTCAAATTTTATCCCTATAAGAAGTTGTCACCCTAATATATATATATATATATATACATAAAAGTTCGTTTTAACTTATCTTCAATGACTGACTAACAAATTTTGTATATTCTACGGAAAAGAGGTTCAAAATATTAGTAGTTCCAACCTAAATATGCAATACTAGTTACCGATAGGTCATCATCAGGTACTTACTTGTATTACACCCTAAACATCTTAGATATACGTCACTGAGAGAAGCGAGTCAGTACTTGGCTTTCTCCTTTAAAATTTGATCTTTCGGGAAAATAGACAAACATACGCGAAAAAAAAATTAATTCATTGAGATATAAAACTACGATTATCATACAAAATTGCAATTTATATCTATCATACGCACGTATACAGTCGATTACAAAAGTCATGAGACATTGGTCCACACCTTCCTTTCGACTTGGTGAATCCCGACTTTATTTAAAAGAATGATACAATTTCGGAAAAAAGTCCCCCTAAAAACGTAGAATTTCTAAAAAGCGTAAAAATTACTAATCAGTGATTGGGTTTTTTTATTTTTAAATTTTATTACTAAAAAAAAAGGATATATATATATATATATATATATATATATGAGCATTGTTATGAATTAGCCATTTTTGGTGCTTTTTAGACATTTTTATGCTTTTAGTTGACTTTATTCCGAAGTTGGACATCTTTCAAATATTGATTGATTGATTGATTGATTGATGATTGATGATTAACCTATTGAGTGATTAGTAAATTACTTTTATACATTTTTTTAGAGGTAGATAAACAGGTAGATATATATATATATAATATAATATATATAATTATATATATATATATATATATATATATATAATATATATATATATATATATATATATATATATATTGTAGATAACTAAATTCTAGATTTTTACCTCTGTGATAAAAATTATTACTTTTATTGATAATTTAATAAAGAAGATTTACTTGAAGTAATAAATTGGTTATTGGATATCCTTTAAAAAAACTCTTATTACCTTTATG
Organism: Bathynomus jamesi; assembly: GCA_023014485.1. Lineage (NCBI taxonomy): Eukaryota > Metazoa > Arthropoda > Malacostraca > Isopoda > Cirolanidae > Bathynomus > Bathynomus jamesi. The sequence goes on along the minus strand of JAJOZX010000413.1, from coordinate 436,146 downwards.
GCTTCCATTATTATTTATTGGCGATCGGGTGTCAGTAAAGTTAGAAACTCGTATTCTTATCGTTATCGTTCGATTTTATGTCCAATTTTTTTATTTACTTTTTAAATGAACTAAAAATTTATTTTGATTTTTATTACTTTTGCACAAATTTTTATTTAACGATGTTCGTTTATTATTTTCTATTTAATGTCATTCTTCTAAATAAGGTGTATTTGCATCAGGTGAAAAATCCACAGGTGAGAAAAAATTTCTTCGTTCGGGAAAATGTCATCTCGCACCCCACCCCCCTATTCGTATTCGTGGTAAAGGCGCCAAATGACAATGGATCATATTTCCTAACCTAACTTAATTTGACCTGATCTAACCTAACCTAACCTAACTTCGTAACTTAATTGGACCAGAGTAGAAATGCCATGGATGAAAATGAAAATGGCATGACAAGCAAATAAATCAATTTGAGAATTTCCACCTTTCAAAATCTCATTCTCGGGTTTCCCACTGTTGGTCGCGGAGCGAAAAGGGAATGACATTGAGTGGGATGATACCCCGTTCGTCTGTATCCTTATATACCCAAGCGTCCGCAAAACTTACCCAATCGGAATTACATCAATTAAGTAAGTAAATTAACGTAATTTGAACTGAATGTTAAACATTTTGAACAATTAGGATATGGTTCCATAAATAAATGTATATCTCATCGATTTAACAGTTTTATTGCCATGTATTCCACAAGTGGAAAGAGACTTTTTTGGACACACGTACTTGCATCGCTTTGTAATTGGTCAATTCATGACTGGGATGTATTTTTTTAAGTTACTCCGAAAACGAATGAACTTTGTGGGCAAACGTTGGATCTATAAGGCTGGGGGGGGTTCCCAACCTTTTTAGGACGACGTACCACCATGTTTTTCTAAGCACGACGGTCGGAAAGGTTGCGGGTTATTCATCTACAATTAATATTACTTTTTAAATACATTAATATTAAAGTATTTACGAATTAGCGAACTGCGTAATAAAGCCGTCTCGCGTCTCACCCAAAAGAACTCCTCTTACCGCGGGTTGGGATTCGGGAATCGCTGATTTAAGTTAATTATTTAATCTCGATTTGGAGATTGAGCTTTTCCACCAAAATTGAGGTTTCCACATTCGCGGAATCAAAGTCGTCCTCTTTTGTTTCGTGTGAAATGACACCCACGAACATGTTCTTTCCTTGATTCATGCATTTTTCTTCACGTTATTCATTTCTTCATTCTATCTTAATTTTAATTTATCTTTTTCATTTTATCTTCCTTCCTTACTCGTTATCTCATTTATCTTCCTTATTTTCTTTTTTTATCTTCCTTATTTTCTTTTTTTATCTTCTCTTACTTTTTCCTCTCTTATCGTTCTTTTATTCTCTCCCTTTCTTTAACTATTATCTATCTTCCTTCTTTTCTTCCTTTCTTTATCTATTATCTATCTTTCTTCCTTCCTTCCTTCCTTCCTTCCTTCATTTCTTTATCTATTATTTATCTTTCTTCCTTCCTTCCTTTCTTTATCTATTATCTATCTTTCTTCCTTCCTTCCTTTCTTCATCTATTATCTATCTTCCTTCCTTCCTTCCTTTCTTTATCTATTATTTATCTTCCTGCCTTCCTTCCTTTCTTTATCTATTATCTATCTTCCTTCCTTCCTTCCTTTCTTTATCTATTATCTATCTTTCTTCCTTCCTTCCTTTCTTCATCTATTATCTATCTTCCTTCCTTCCTTCCTTTCTTTATCTATTATTTATCTTCCTTCCTTCCTTCCTTTCTTTATCTATTATCTATCTTCCTTCCTTCCTTCCTTCCTTTCTTTATCTATTATTTATCTTCCTTCCTTCCTTCCTTTCTTTATCTATTATCTATTCCTTCCTTCCTTCCTTTCTTCGTTCCTTATTCATTTTCTCTTTATTCTTTTCCTCTCTTACATGTCTTTCTTCCTCGGTTAAAATCGATTAAAAACGAAAGATCGTTGAACGATTAAAAATTAATTAAGAATTGTTTGTTCATTCTTTTAAAATATACAAACTCAAATTAAGGCTTGGATGAAGTTCTCAACCGCGTGTCTTTGGATCAGTTGTTATAAGGAGACGAGAGGTTGTGAATTAGTGACGCCAGTTATTATTCACTGTCCTTTTAAAAAACTATTTTCTTTTCGTTGCTTCGAAATACAAAAGGTTTGTCGAAGTCTGTAAAAGGAATGTCGAGATAAGTAAGACACGTCGCGTACCTTCCTTTATTCTTCTTCTTCTTTCGGACAGGCTCGCAAATTGGCGGATTAAAATACAGTTTACGCGGGCGAGGTTATAGCTTAGGTCGGGTTATATACATTTCAGTCCGTCTTTCTAAAATACGGATACCGCAAGCATCATCTCTTCAGGAGGTTTATTTCTAACGAGGATGCGATGTAAGTGAGAGAGTGAGGGAGAAGGAGTCAAAGAAAAGTGCTGAAGGGACGTTAAGGGCAGTTTCTCACCTGCAGGCGAACAGTGTGGACGTGTCTTACTGAAGTAACAATTCCATCGAGATAAAATTTATTATAAAAAAAAAAGTAAACCCTCTTCCAGTTAATTTGGGATTCAATTTCGATAAATTATTTCGATAAACCCTCAAAAATAAAAAAAAAGTAAGTCAGTTTCTTGAAATTTTGGAAAAAAGGTTGAAGAATGATACCGAAATCGGAATATAAAATTAAGTGTTACAAAACATTTTCATTCGTTATAAAATATATATATATATATATATATATATCTCTTAATAATGAATCCTCTTCCAATTTGACTTCGATAGCCCCGAGTGGCTTCATGTTTTCCAAATGTAATGTAATGTAATGTAATGTAATTGGTCTATGTGTGAATATTTGGTGGCTTCTATCAAAATATTTCAGGGAAAAAAATTCCAAAATTTAAATCATAAAATAAGAGTGAATTAAATGACATTAAAGACTGGCACCCTTCTTTAATTAGTCATCGGTGCCAGATAATACATATACCATGCAAAACCTTGTGTGTGTGTGTATATATATATATATTATATATATATATATATATATACTCAAATATGGTGTACACTCCCCACTCGCTTTTTCTGTGGTAATAGCTACCATGACACCCGACATCCACCTTACTGAGTTTGTGGAGTAAGATTTTAAAGTAATGTCTGAATGGAATAAAGTAACTATATAATTAGATTAGTATGGCTCTTTTCAGCAATCTCTGAGAATTAATTTTCACAGTACTAAAATTATATATATATATATATATATATATATATATATATTACAGTATTTGTTTTTAATAAATAGTTACGATCTACAATTTAACGTTATGAAATTTGTGAAATTTGATGAAGTAGGGACTTACAGTCTGCGCTCAGTCTGTTCTGACGAAATAAGTTCGCCTAGAAACATGAAACTTATAAAAAAATTACTAATTGGCTATATCCTATTTTTCTTTAAATATTTTTTTAGTCTGTTTTGGTGACAGTAATAAAATTTAAAAACCAAAATCGTTCATTAAAATGGATACAAACTTGTTATGCTTTTTAGAGATTTTACGTTTGCAAGCGAAACTTTACCCGAAATTGTACATATTTCTCTATTTTGAAGTCGCCATCATTTTTTCGATAGGTGAAATATTAAATAGTTTTGGACTTCGAATAATTTAAGGATTTTCCATCTTTGCAGTGAAGGTATCCATTACTTTTGTTTCAAGACTAATGCAAAAGCCTCTCTCTTCCGTGATTTCGATATTTTTAGTTCATTTTTGTTTATAAAAACGTTTTTCACGAGTGTTTTCGACGTGTATATTATCATCATACGTCACGCAACTGTATTCCTGGGCTACGCCGTGGTCAGTGTCGTAACACCGCTTCGCGTCGATCAGCGAAGTTAAGCGACACCGTGTCTGAGCAGCAGTAGTTCGATGGAGGACCATTCTTCGCATCCAGACGATGTAGCGACACTGTAATTCGAATTCCACGTAAACCCGTAAATTCCCTCTCCATCTTATGACTTTAGACGTAACGAACGAGGTTAAACAACTCCGTCATTACATTTTTTACAAATATTATCCTGATAGTTTCAGAGATTTAAGGTGTGACGAGTAGTCTCCATTTTTGTTTCTGTTCAATTTAAGCGTGAAAATTTTTCTTCTGTATCCACGACATATTTCCTGTTTTTGTGCAAATTTCCGAGAAAGAATAAATGTATATAAATAAACACGTACATACATTATCTGAGAGGCCATTTCCCATTCTCCATGGGGCGGGCACAACGCTCGAATTCAGGACCGAAAATACTTAATCACTTACACACATAAGAAGGTAAACAGTATGTAGTTATAGGCAAGATGCAAGTTCTTCCATAATTTTATTACAATTAACAAATTGAATATTTACGCAAAAATATTCGGTTCATTAATAATAAATGATTTTTTTTTTAGAATTGTTTCAGATTCTTTTGAATGAGACTTCCTCACAGATTTCCTCGTCATCCGTACATGACGATACAACACCATTTTTAATAAATGTGTTTATATGAACAGTCTCTATACAGTAAATGGCAAGGGCATAATGCTACCCCCTGTAGTATTTATAAAGTGACCTTTGAATTTTGGGACTGAGCTCCATTTACGATCGTTTTAGGATCTTTGTCTCAAAAAAAACTGTATTGATTTATACTCTAGAAGTCTAGATCATCCAACAATACCTGTTTTACTAACTCTGTGGGCAGTGATGCCATGATTATAGATGGTGAAGGCCTCAACCAAAAAAAAATATATATATATATATATATATATATATATGTTTTAACTTCGGCATAACGTTCCTAAAATTCTCTTCGGTGTTATATATATAAGTGGGATGCTGGCAAATACTTTTCAGTGTTGAATGATGCTGATTTGGGTGACATAACTCGTTCTCTTCTAAACAGTGGCCACTTTTGTTTCTAACCACTCTTTCATAACATTTTTCACTGTGAAAGGTAAGTGATACTCGTCCATAACTTTGGCATCGCTCCCTTTTTCTGCCTTTGAGAACCTCGAGAGTAATATTTACACTTTTTACGCGGTTCGAGATCAAAGCAGCTTGCATGCGTCTGATGAGTAATTTTTCTCCACAACCTGTTAATTTGGGGTTCTAATTTAATTTCATTGCATTATTATATTTGTTATTTATTATTATTTGTATTATTTATTATTATTTGTATTATTTATTATTATTATTATTATTACTATCCACCATCCTAACCATGGAAAATCTGTCATACACACACACACACACACACACACACACACAAACCACAAATATATATATATATATATATATATATATTAGTGATGTACCGATTCCAAAATTTAGCCGATGCCGATTCTTTGCCTATATTTTAAAAACTCTTCATAAATTTTACTAATCTAATGTGAAAACTTTTAGTTTTCATGTTTTTACATTTCAACTTAGCTCACTTCACAATAAACAGTATCAGAATTTGCTACTCATATACCGAAGCTAAAATAATGTTAAAAAGTTTGTTACTCAGTAAAATGATAAAATAACTTTATTTATTTCATAAATTGAATACTTATATTTAAAGTAATTGGGTTTCCTTATGCTGAAGATATTTTCTTTCTTCAACAATGTCAACAACAACAGAATTTTTCATTCAAATTTCAAGTCCCGAGTGGAAAATTTGAATAAGAAATGGATATATAATTTGGGTTTATAAAATTATTAAAATACTTAAAATAAAGTCAACATAATAAGATGGTTTAATATAGAGTATAAATTATAAAGTACAACTTAATATAGAATAATTCTTAATATAGAGTAGGAGATTACGATAGTTTATAATATTTAGAGATTAGTTAGTTAGAGAAAATGTAAATTTATGGGCAACTTAACTTATTAAGCTTTGCCTTTTTCGTGAATGTAAAATATTTTTATATAATTACACTTTGAAATAAGTATAAATGATCATAAATAGTGGTTTTTTGTCTTCCAATTTTTTTATAAATATAGATTTTGTTTTGCAATAAAAATTTTAAAATTTCAAAGAATCGGTAAGAGAATCGGTTAAATTTGGCCGATGCCCAAAAAATTGCCGATTCTGTATGTACCAATGCTGATTAATCGGTGCACCACTATATATATATATGTGTGTGTGTGTGTGAGAAACGTTTGATTTTAAAGCGATATCAAAGTCCTATAAGTAATACAAATAAATGCAAGCAGATTTTGTAATAATCATTCACGCTGACTTCTGTACAATATTTTCCCTCTAACTGTGCAAAGTCGCGTATAAGGAGGCATCGGAACGCATGGTACAACAGTTCAATGTAAAAAAAAATATACTATAAATTAGGATTCTCTTCAGAATAATAAAGGACGTTACTTAAAATTATGGGAACATATTTCACGCAAAGGCGTCCACTTTGAAAACTAAAAATGTTTAAAGCAAAATTATCTCGTTTTTTTTGTTTTTTAAAAGATTGTTTAAACAGATTTCCTTTGTCGCATTATATTAAATATAGCTGCTTAGTCCATAAGGATCAAAATTACACGTATAATCAAAGTTAAAACCGACATAATATGTAATATATACCTAATATTATAAGATTTATATATTTATATGATTATACTATTTACATATTATGCAGCAGAATATATACACACACACACACACATATATATATATATATATATCGTTGTACGTAAAATCCACCCATGGTAAATTCCACCCATGGTAAATTCCACGCAAAGGGTTCTCAAAAAAGTTTACAGTTTATTAAAGTTTATTAAAAAGTTTATGCAAAATAAAAAACTGGTAAAATATATAAGTTATAAAATATGGTTTGAAAAATATAAACTATTTTCTTGCGCATTTAATGTAGGTTATGAGCAACACTTTTCAGGAACTCTAAAGTGTTTATATTTTTCAAACCATATTTTAGAACTTTTATATTTTACCAGTTTTTTATTTTGCATAAACTTTTTAATAAATTTTAATAAACTGTAAATTTTTTTGATAACCCTTTGCGTGGAATTTACCATGGGTGGAATTTACGTACAACGGATAATCTACAGTAGGCTAACTAACGAAAATATCACGACCTAACCTAACCAATCGTCAAGGACGTACAATTAACCTAACGATTGGTTAGGTTAGGTTGTGATATTTTCGTTAGTTCGCCTTATAAGGCTAACTAAAGAAGGCTGGGGCCCTGATCTTCAGGTGATCCAAATATTTTACATTCACAAAAAATGGCAAAGCATAATAAGTTAAGTTGTCCATAAATTTATCTTTTCTCGACTAGCTAATCTCTGAATATTATAAACTATTGTAATGTAACTGTAATTGGTTGTGTAATGTCTATTTTTGGGAAGCAATATGTTAAAGTGATATACACTGGGAAGCAATATGTTAAAGTGATCCGGGTTTTTTTTTATGCAAAGAAAAATTCTTAAATTTTTTGATGGAATTTACCATGGGTGGAATTTACTGGGTGGATTTTTCGGGGGTGGAATTTACTGGGTGGAATTTACATGGAACCATATATATATATATATATATATATATATATATATATATATATATATATATATACTCCTCGAAGTTAAGCGACATTGGGTCTGGGTAGTAGTTGGATGGGAGACCGTCCTCTGCGCCCAGATTATGTAGTGACCCGTGGTTCGGATCCCACGTAAAGCTGTAGGTCCCCTCCGTCATATGACCTTGGATGTTGCGAGGAGGTTAAACAACCGCAATTAAAAAAAAAAAATATATATATATATATATATATATATCCTGTCTGCTTTGCAGATAGCTGATGAGGGAAGCTATATTTATGGGACCTCTTTGCGAGTGACCCGTTGCCCATGTCGGGCTAGCATCATGAAAAAGAAAAACTATGGTATTTGTCATTTACCATTACTTATTCGGACTATAGTGGATTTAATTATCCCAGGAGAGTTCCTTGTTCCATGCACGGTAGGGCGGAGTGAAAAACTCATTTTTCGAATTTTCAAATTGGCTAGTGTGGAAAATGTGTCGAGTAGTGAGGAAATAAGCTGGTATAAATATAAAATCATAACATTAATATCTTCAGGTGCCACAATGACCTTCAATATTGAAAAATATTGAAAAAAAGCAGATTTTAACCAATAATTACAGAAGAGTCCACGATGCACAATAGACAAGAATTTATTCACACTTGTATAAAAATAGCTCAGTCAACCTTTAAAAAAAGTTTCTATTCTCTAAAAACAGTTTTCTATAGTCAGCTCACCTAGCTGTCACGTGAGTACCTCGGTTCAGTGTAGCTGTCGCTCTCGTAGCAGGTGGGTGTTCTGTTGTTGGCGTTACTCAGATAGTCTAAACTATATTTCTTATATATTTTGCATTTCTGTATTGTGTTGCCCTAAGTTTGCCATGTACTATTAACTGAAATTAACGTATAATTGATATTAGCTCTTTCTTTTTCAGATTTGTATACTTTCAAAATGTCTCGAGTTTGTGCAAAATCAACCAGGGCCTCAACTGAGTGCCCCATGTTTGGTATGGGGGAAGATTGTGCGCAGGAATCTTCCTACATACGAAGGAGTTTTTAAATATTACTTCTTTGTAAGAAACGATTTGAAATAGAATACTAATAAAGATCCTTCAATATCTCAAATATTAGAACAAGTTGTTGATAAATTGAAAACAATTTGGGAAAGTGCTTCCGTCCCAATTCTGTCAGACAGGCGAATTGAAACAATGTTCAGAAGCTACCACGAAAAGTATCGTGTCATTATGAAGCCATACCAAAGCAGAAAAAATTCTGAAGCTTACAAAGCAAAGATTGATATGTTCAAAAAAGAAGCACACACGAAACTTTTTGACATTGCAGCGTGCAAGTGCAAAGTACTAACACAATGTTCTTGTCCCAAAGAAAGAACGGTTCCAAAGGAAGAAGTGACGTTCCTCTTAGATCAAAGGAGTGAAAGAAAACTGTTTATTGATAGAGTAGATATTACACTCTCAAAGAAAAAAGCATCTACGTTGCTAAGAAAGCAAAAAGAAGCTGTGAGGCTCACCAAAGAATCTTCACAGGAGAAATTGCAGGATACAAATGTTGAATTATCATCATCGACATCAAACAGTGAAAGTGAATCTGGCGAAATATCAGACGATACATTTCCAGAGCCAGTTAGCTCGAAGAGAAACAACCTGAAGAACAATTATTCAAGAAAAGGAAAACTACAAATCTACCTTCAGTGGCTACTGCTTGTGACAGGACTGCAGTTTCAGATCGAGCTGCAGCATTCATTGTTAGTGCAGTATTGCAAGATATTGGAGAAGTTTCTATTGACAATACATCTGAAGTAGTGGATAGGAGTAAAATCAGAAGAGAAAGACAAAAGAAGAGATCAGAAGTTATGAAAGATCAAAATCAGGTCCCAATCAGAGGAATCTATTTTGATGGTCGAAAAGATTCTACACTCTTCCAAGAAAAAAAAGAGTCCAAAGTATATCAGAAGAAGGTAACAGAAGAACATATCACTTTAGTGAGAGAACCTGGTTCAGATTATTTGGGCCATTATTCTGTGAATTCTAGATCAGCTGAAGAAATATGTAAAGGAATGTTTGAGTATATTGGAAATAATGACATGAACCTGGAAAACCTTGTTGCCATTGGATGCGATGGTGCAGCAGTCAACACTGGAGAAAAGGGAGGCGTTATAAGGCTTATAGAATTGAAGCTGAAGAAGCCAGTTCAACATTTAGTGTGCCAGCTCCATGCCAATGAATTGCCATTACGCCATTTAGTTGCAAAGCTGGATGGAAAAACATCTGGCCCCCGCGGATTCACCGGTCCTATTGGCAGGGAATTAGAGAACTGTGAGAGTCTTCCTATTGTCGAGTTTGAAAGGATTGATGCTGAGGAACCAACTGTAGACTGTGAAGATCTTAGCACCGACCAAAAATATCTAATTGATATTCATCAGGCCATAACAAAGGGATATTGCTCTCCAGATCTTGCTCATCGTAGTCCAGGCAAAATGGCACATTCACGATGGCTGACTACAGCAAATCGTTTGCTTCGTCTATACGTTTCAACTGTAAGTCCATCTGAGAACCTCATGAACATTGCTTCTTTTATAATGAAGGTCTACATCCCAATGTGGTTTTCTATTAAGCAAAGTACGTCTTTTGTCAATGGCTCAAAACATGTTTTCAAAACTATTGAACTAACAAGAACACTGAATGACGAAGTAAAGGATATTGTAAACCCTGTCATACAAAGAAATGCATTTTTTGCAAATCCAGAAAATATTCTAGCATCAATGATTCATGATGACCGCAGCGCCATAAGAGAATTAGCGTGGAGGCGAATAAAGAAAGCAAGGCAAACAAACAAGGAAAAAGTTGTGAGGCGTTTCACAGTACCTGTTATTCAATTTGAAGCTACTGATTATACTGATTTAATTAATTGGCAAAAATGCATTGTCACTGAACCACCTGTGACAAGACACCTGACAGAAAATGAGATTGAAGAATTCATAGAAAACAAGAGTACCCCTCCATTCGAGAAATTCCCTTGTCATACACAAGTAGTAGAAAGAATGGTAAAATTAGTGACTGAAGCATCATCAAAAGTATTTGGATTGAACGCGCGAGATGGCTTCATAAGATCAACACTTCAGTCACGTAAAAAAATGCCATCATTCGAAAGTAAAGCTGAATATAAAGTTTAAATAAAACGTTAATAGAAAAAAACATGCGCAAGGATGGGTGGTTGGGAGGGCATGGGTGGAGCTCGACACGCAGCCACCTCCTCGTGGTGAGTTCTGGATTATTTAGATCATTAATCAAAAGAACATTGATCTAAATAAACTAAGAGCTGCGTAATTCAGTAACTATTTTGGTAATTGGAACACTTAATATATAATAATAACAAGTAAGTTTCAGTTATTGTACTAATGCAGAATATAAGAAAATCATTATATTTCACTTTTTCGACGGCTTTGTGGCACCTGAAGATATAATTTCGCAGGACTAATATTTATGCACAGTCATTATCTATAGCACTCACATATTTTCCGCACTAGCCATATTTGAATTTCGAAAAAGAGTTTAAAAACCTCATTTTCGATCCGCCCTAATGCACGGTCTGTGTGTATCATAAAAAACCTCAGGGGACCATTCTGAGTTCATTCCCATATATATATATATATATATATATATATATATCGTTTATTTTGTGAAATGTTGTGTATGTGTTTTTTGGTAAATAAATAAAATGGGATTTTGTCTTAAATTTGAATAAATTTTCCATTAAATTCGGTGGATTAAAAATAAACTTTGAGTCCGATATGGTGGTGATATTTATTCATAGGGGAAGGTTTCCTTTGACGTCAAAATTGAAGGGAGATATTGTACAGCCAAGACAAATTTAAATATTACATTTGTCAATCGTACAGCAAAAAATGGCCTCCTATTCACAGTGACATTCGAAGAGAAGAACTGACAAACTTCAAAAACGCGTAGGCCAAATTCATTCCTAACTGGTAAAACTGGAGGGGTTGCTGTGTGTGTATGTGTGTGTGTGTGTAAGATTAAAGGGTTTGTGGGCGTCGGTAGATAATTTATTATTTGTTAATCGTAAGTTCATTCGTCAAATCTGTTTATACGTTTGCTAATTACTTATTTTGAAAAATTATCACACACACACACACACACACACACACACACTATATATATATATCAAGCAACGAGCAAAACCGGTGGCAGCTCAGACAATTACAAAATTTACAACTTAATATATATTTTTACATGTATCCTCGTAAACGGAAAATTTTGCATTTTCATCTTTTCTCAATGTACGATCGTGAGATTCTGGGGCGTAGCTTCGTAAATGTAATTTTAAAAAACGATTACTAGTCACTCTGATTTATAGGATGCAAAAACGTGTCTTTGTATAATTTAGAACTGGTTCTAAATTACAAGAAACGATTATGTAAGCACATTATATATATATTTATATATACTGTGTGTGTGTGTGTGTATATATATATATACTGTATATATATATACAGTATACACCCTTGAATATTTACCAAACCAAACATTCGTATTTTAAGATCACCTAGCAAGACGATGTCTATGGTCTACAGTACTTCCTCATTCATTAAAACTACTTTTTGACTACTTTTTACCTTAATTTGGGTAGCGAATATTTCCTCCTCGCCTCGAAATGGGGGGTTCGAGTATTGATTTGAAGTCTCTTCAAAGTTTCTTGATCGTAAAATGAGGAAAAGAAGATGAGAAATTATATTTCTTTTATCTGTGGGTTATTTATTCATTAATAATGACATCTCTCTCTCTCTCTCTCTCTCTCTCTCTCTCTCTAATGGAACAATACTTAAAGACAAAAGAGTGAACTGTATAACTAATGTAAATCGTGTAACAAAGTCGTTTGGGAAAAAGAATAAATTTTAGAAAATGAATTAAAAATGTCTTAAAAAAAAGCAAACCGTTCGTCAGCTTCTTTTATAGAGCACGGGAAGGTCCAACGCCTTTTGTTTATGGTTTTTTTTAATACTCTACATTCCCCTTACGTGATTTTGATTTGCATTTACTGCTTGTTTTTAATTCTTGCGCTCTGGGTTCGAGTTCCTTTGAAGATGGTCAGCGGTTCTTTTCTTGAACTATTTTTAAGTGATACCCTCTTTTGGAAGGTTAAAGGTGGGCCTCGCTGAGAAGAGCGGTTGATTATTATTATTATTATTACAGTTTACTATGTCTTGTTTACTTCAAAGAATTGGAACCGAATAAGTTTTAAATGAATACTATATGCGTTTTAGGAGACGCCTCCCGTTGGCCTTTATAGCCGCAGAAACAGTCAGCCCCGATTCTAATGGGTAAAAGAGAGTCGGTGGCGCGTATGACTGTAAACCAAATTTCACGCATGCTATTACGTGGTGGGAGGGCATGACAAACACATTTTTTTCGATTGCTTTAAATTAGTTTATGATCATATTCTCTTGCGACGTTTCCTTTTTCGTTGCGACTTCTTTGAAATTGATAACCTACAGTATATACTGACGTTTTTATTGTTACACTCCTCTTAAGGGCGAGACACCACCTTTTGGTTGTAAGTCGCTATGACAAACAGACGCATTATTGCTCAGAAAGTACGTCTTTCGAGCAACATGAAGGACCACTGATGTGTGTGTGTGTATATCCACCAGAGAACCTCCAATCTGGAAGCGGAACTTTATAAGGGCTCAAATACCCAATACGAATTTAAACATCTTTAATATCGAATAGTTTCGGGTCACCTACTCACCTATACCCATATTCAAGGCTAAAGAAAACAAATAAAAATAATGAATCCAACAGTGAACCCGTCGGACCTTTTCCAGTTTGTGTACCGTTTTTCATATAATTTATTTTTGAGAATATTTTTGTTAAAACTAACGAAAATATCACGACTTAACCTAACCAATTATCAAGAGCGTACAGTTGATCTATTAGTAAATAGTAAATACTATTCCAGAAACAAACAATGTTATAATTAATAATAGATCAACTGTACGCCCCTGATAATTAGTTAGGTTAAGTCGTGATATTTTCGTTAGTTTTAACAAAAATATTCTCAAAAATAAATTATATGAAAAACGGTACACAAACTGGAAAAGGTCCAATCCGTCATTAAGTAACTCAAAAGGTTAAAATCTAAACCGAAATACAAATGAGAAAACATTACTTTAAGATTAAGAGATCTGTTGATGATGAATATGGAATTTAAGACACTGTTTAAATGATTATTTTATAATCATCAACAGATCTCTTAATTTTAAAGTAATGTTTTTTCCTCTTTATATTTCGTTTTAGATTTTAATGTTTTAAATTACTCAATGACAGGTTTACCGTTGTATCAAATTTTTATTTATTTTCTTTAGAATTGAAAATGGGTACAGGTGACCCGAAACTAATCGGTATTAAAGATGTAGAAATTCCGACTGGGTATTTAGACCCTTATATATATATATATATATATATATATATATTCAACTGCAAAGAACACGCAGTATAAATAACGTAAAGAACGACGCTTGTATAGGAGATATTCCGCGCAAGACGAGAGAGAGAGAACGAAACAAATGAAAAAATGAGGTAACCACCTGGGAATCGAACCCGGGATCTTCCGATTGCCGGTCAGACGCGATACCATTACACCATGGACCTCACTCTTCCAAATGCCGTAATTCTTCTACATACTCGCAGAAACCAATGCCCCAAGGGGGCACCTCCCGCATGCCGTAACATTATATACATTCAACTGCAAAGAACACGCAGTATAAATAACGTAAAGAACGACGCATATATATATATATATATATATATATATATATATATATATATATATGATTAGTATGGCAGTCTTCTCCACAGACACATTTGTCGTTTTGATTCTAAATCCTAAAACAAATTCATAAACGTAAAGCTTCTCATGATCTTAGACAGTCTCAGTAGGCAGACACATATTCGACTGCACATTAATTACTGATATTTACAATTATTGCGTGACGATAATTGTAAAAAATATATTAAGGATATTTTCAGTTTCTTGTACCGTTTCCAATTTTGTTGAAAATAAGATATTTACTGTAGATTGGATCATATGTAGAATTCGGACCCCTACCAAGGTTGGGGTCCGAATTCTACATTAGCGGAAGGTTGGGGTCTGTATTCTCCATTTGGCTTGTTTAAGCTACTCTTAACTAAGATTTTACGGATCAAATGTAGAATTCGGATCCCAGCCTTCTTTAGTTAGCTTTATAAGGCTAACTAACGAAAATATCATAACCTAACCAATCGTCAAGGGCGTACAGTTAACCTAACGATTGGTTAGGTTAGGTCGTGATATTTTCGTTAGTTAGCCTTATAAAGCTAACTAAAAAAGGCTGGGGTCCGAATTCTACATTTGATCCGATTTTACAATTGTGTGATTTTAATGGTTTTTATTTGTGATAATAATAATAAAATTTTCGATGAACCTTTAAATTGTTTATTGATGTCCTAATACGATTCGTTTGGGGTCTGGCTTCTATAATCTATACATTAGGGGAAAGTTGGGGGTCTGGATTCTACATTAGGGGAAAGTTGGGGTCTGGATTCTACATTAGGGGAAAGTTGGGGTCTGTATTCTCCATTAGGGTTACCTGGGGTCCGAATTCTACATATGATCCTGTAGATTTTTACGCTGATTTCAAAAATGTAAGTCTTTTTTTGGAGAAATGAGCGGTTCAAAAGTTAGGGTAGGTTAGGTCAACTGAATGCTCGGTTAGGTCAACTGAATCCCCGGTTAGGTCAACTGAATCCCCGGTTAAGTTAATTAAATACCCGGTTAGGTCAACTGTATGCCCTTGACGATTAGTTAGGTTAAGTTGTGATATTTTCGTTAAAACTAACGAAAATATCACGACTTAACCTACACGTACAGTTGGCCTAACCGGGCATTCAGTTGACCTAACCGGGTATTTAATTGACCTAACTGGGCATTCAATTAACTTAACTGGACAGAAAAATAATGGTCGAAATGTATTCACACAAATACTTAGTGACATAAGCCAATATTACTAAAGAATACAATAACTCTTGGATTAGTTTTCAGTTGTATTGTTATAGTTTTTGACCTAATACAAAATTACAATAACAAACGTAACTTTTGCACCGCTCATTTCTCCAAACAAAGACTTACATTTTTGGGTGCTCTTCCAATACGTGCTCTACCGTAAAATTTACATTCCAATATGTGCTAACTAACGAAAATATCACGACCTAACCTAACCTAACCAATCGTTAGGTCAATTGTACGCCCTTGACGATTGGTTAGGTTAGGTCGTGATATTTTCGTTAGTTAGCACATATTGGAATGTAAATTTTACGGTAGAGCACGTATTGGAAGAGCACCCATTTTTGAAATCAGCGTAAAACTCTACATCAAATATCTTATTTTCAACAAAATCGGAAACAGTACATGAAACGGAAAAGACCCTATATTACAGTAATTGTAAAATATATATTAATATAATATAATCGGCGTTGCACACACACACACACACACACACACACACACACACACACACACACACACAAATCTCATTTTATATTCTAAATTATTGCGTGATGCCTTGTCTTTCAATTTATCTTCTGATAATTACATAAACGTGGCTCGTATATCAACAAAGAGTTATCAGGAGAGAAGAATTAAATATGTTTTAAAATTTAAATCTATTTTAATGTCAGAATAAATTTTCCACTGAATTCTGAAAGCATAAAAAGGTACGTATACGAAGCGTTATCCAATAAATTTATGAGCAAAGGCATTTAGTAACTACGATACTTTTAGAGATGACGAATATAATTTTTCAAATTTCATTTTAATTAAAAACAACTTAATTCCTCTTTGCTGATAATTATTCGTTAATTAACATTATCCTAACAATTTATCATTAAATTATTATTAACTCAGTGCCAATAAATAGTTTCATTAACGGGATTAGATAAATAATTGCCATTATCTAATAATAACCGGTCGTGTGTGAAAGGAATGGTCGATGGCCGAGTCTTGAATATTTGTTAAAAAAATTTAAAAAATGGTAAGTAAATAATTAAGAAATAAGTATGTCAGTATGTTAGTCAGTGAGTAAGTAATTTGGTAAGTAACTTCGAATATTTGATGCTTCATTACGCTAATCAAACAGTACTTAACCTTCAACATTTATACCTTGGTTAACCTTGGATTTGCTTTCTCCCGAATTGTTCATTCTGACGAAGGTCAAGCTCGTCACTCCACTTTAGACCCGCAGTTTAACGTGGAATCCGAACCACCCCTCACCAGCAGCCCAGCGTCTTAACCACTAGGCTACCCATTTATCTACCAACCAATATTTTTTTCACTGTGTGGAAGGATGAACAGCTGGGTTTTGGTGCGCGCCGCCTGCCGTCACCGGGTCTCGATCCCAGGGGCGATGGATTCGTAGTCAGCGACGCTAACCACTACACCACCGAGACGCATTACATATATAACTGGTTTTATGTTTATAGTTACCATATATATTGTTAATAGTGTGTGTGTGTGTGTGTGTGTGTGTGTGTGTGTAAAAACTAAATGTGGTGAGTGACGTAATTTGTAAATCTGTAAATAAGAGACTGTGTATCATCAAGTGAGGTAACCTTTTTTTATTCTTTTACTAAGAATCAGCAGATAAGTTCCGGATACTTACGTTTAGTAAATGTAAATAAATTATTATTATTATTATTATTATTATTATTATTAAATTTTCTAGTGAATCCTTCCCTTTTAGGATTACGAAATCTGATCGGCATGATATTCTATCGACAAGTAATTGTAGGTTAGATTAAGTTAGATTAAGGCAGATTAACATAGGTTAGGTTAAGTTAGTTTTTTAGAGTGTCAATGTTATGGTCTCATCGATAGGTATTTCAATGAACTCAGATTTTCTGTCAAAATACAGAAACTATTCCGTTGAGAAGAAGCGTCCATTACGATACTCCTCTGACCCCATTAAACGAAATCCGTTGAGGAGAGATCCTTCTTTTCTTTATTTATTTTTGAAGAGGCCGTTTTATCGCATAAAAATAAGTCATTTAATATGAAGCACCGCGCCTTCGCGTGTTTTTATTACGGACACGCTGCCGCATCGTGGCTACTTCTTCTATTACCTCATTCGTAAGGTCACTCAGTGCGCGATCGTGTGACCTATAAATAAGTTGAACAGTTATATCATAAATTCTGAAGTACTTTGGGAACGCGGAACAATAACGAGAAGTAATTTCAACACGAATGCGTACTTTGTCTACTTTGTCGAATAACAAATTTTCATCAATTTCAACAAAATTTTCATTCCACTAATTTTTCCTTAGGTGAAATAGAGAGGTATTATGAGGTATTATTTATTTATACCGTTCAATTGTCACTTCATAAATATATTTCAGGAATTTTATATAAAAATGTATACAGTATATATAAAATGTATACATGTGTATATATATATATATACAGTTTCGGAAGAAAGTTTTACTTTAAACATAAAATTTCTAAAAAAAAAAAAAAAATTATTAATTTGTAATGTTTCGTTTATTTTATTTTATTTATTTATTTTTATTCAATTTTTCCGTCCTTTTGGTAACTGTAATACAGTTACACAAAAATCCAGTCATTAATGATTAGTAATTTCTTATGGTTTTTAGGTATTTCATATATCTGATCGAGCTTTTTCCGCAATTGTAAATACACATTGGTTTGAATGAAAATAATTTTTAAAAATGTTTTAACATTATACGTACGAGTACGTATAATGTTTTAACATTATACGTACGAGCTACGTACATTTTGATGAAAATGCAAAGTTTAGATAAAAATCTGCTTTCAACGATTTTTTTTTCTAGAAATGAAATATTTATGCAGTTGTTGGACTTTAAGTGAACTTATACGAATCTTTTTTAGGACTATTTTTAAACATATTTTAAAACTTAATTACGCATTGTGTCCAAGTAAGTACACTGAGGATGTTGGTTATAGGTCGGAGGTCAAGCCGATCCTTACGAAGTAGATGCACTGCATACAAATACCTGGGTATTCGTTGGCATTTATCTGTTTTACATATTTTATAAATATATGAAACGTGAATTGCAAAGAAAAGAGGTGTATAATTATTTGCGATATGACATGGGTTCTCTCTCTCTCTCTCTCTCTCTCTCTCTCTCTCTCTCTCTCTCTCTCTCTCTCTCTATCTCGCTCTCTTTCAAAGTATGTTCTTGTAAAATCTTATCCACAAAAACTATATATATATATATACACATTTTAATTCAGTAACTGGTTGTTGAAAATAATACAGTATTATCTTTTAAGATATATTTATTATTATATACAAATATTCTAACGTAAATAAGAATTTTTTGCATTAAACTTAGTTAAAATTAACAGGTTTGTAAAGGCTATTTTAATGTTTATAATTCGTATTAGCATTTAATAATAGACTGGAACGAAGTAAGATACGCGTCTGTGACTTAATACAATATCGTTTTAATATATATTCGTTCTGATGTCATTATTAGATGATCAGATAAGCGTGTAAGGGACGAACTAATCTCGAACGGCCTCCGTAAATTAAAAATAGTTAAGAATTTTCGAATGCAATATTCCAATATATTCTTTCGTAATATTGATTTGATAACAATGAAAAAAGGTAATTAAAGGTTTCATTTAGCATCTTAACCTTCCTAATGTCTTTTTAATGTTTGTCGAGTGAACGACATTAAGCAATGAATAGTATTTAGAAAAGATAACAAATACAAGGAAAACAGCTGAATCAATCCTTCAGGAGTTAAACAAAGCTTGTTGTGTTCACATTGAGTATAAAGCCGATGAAATAAAAGCAAATATGACATGTGGTATATACTCATTTTATGGAATGGCCATTCTTTTCATTGGAATTAATCGGAGCTATTGAAGAATAGGGACCCCAGCCTTCTTTAGTTAGCTTTATAAGGCTAACTAACGAAAATCATGACCTAACCTAACCAATCGTCAAGGGCGTACAGTTAACCTAACGATTGGTTAGGTTAGGTCGTAATATTTTCGTTAGTTAGCCTTATAAGCCTAACTAAAGAAGGCTGGGGTCTCTATTATTCAATAGCTCCAATTAATCTTTCTGGTATTGTGTTCGTATAACGACACTCATTAATTGCGTAATGATGTAAACCTATTTTACGCTCGCTGCGGGGGCTACATGATAGAGGTAGAAGGCATCCACGTCTGAATTAATAATGTAATAATGTGATGGAATTCACAGAAAAAGAAATCGTTAATTGTTTACGCGACGTTGTTGTATGGTTGTAGTTTACGCCCACTTTTACGGGAATTGTACAGTAGCGTTCATGTATCAAAGGTCTAATTATGGATTCTCTGCAATTGCATAATTAAAATGAAGTTTCACTTTATTTTTTATTTAATAATTGGCCACTTAACAAAGTTTCTCTCGGGTTGAGAACATCCCGTCAGCGTGGGTTTCACGAGCCCAATATGAACCAAACGACCTATATTCTACGATTCGTGGTCGTACCTCCAACTGCGCTTTGACTCATTTAACTTTTCTCTAGAATTTAATAAAATCATGCGGGGCATTAGCCAAAATGAAACCTTAGAGTAACCCATTATATATTAAAGGGTTAATTAAGCCCTTCCATTCTAACGGGTATCTTCGCGTCCAAGCGACAAAACAAGAACAAATGTCTCGGTGTTTAGTACCGACTTGTAATTTACGTTGAATCATCGCAAAAGATGAAAATTTTGTTCTTAATATTTGCTCTTCTCATTACGAAGCTCAAAAACAAATGTTACCCAACTGTAAATAAATTATTATGGTTTGGTTTACTCAGAAGCAAAATTGTTCTCTCTTTTTTTTAATTTACTTTTCTTCACTGTTCTTTCTCTTTCTGTCTCGCATTGTCTCTTTGTCTCCTTTGGTTTCTGTGCTTGCTTCCCATAGTCTGTTTCTCTCTCTCTCTCTCTCTCTCTCTCTCTCTCTCTCTCTCTCTCTCTCTCTCTCATTTTGAATTCTTTATTACCAAGCGTATGTCTTCATTACTCCTACCAGTTCGTCTTCACCATTTGGGCGCTTTTCTTCGTCGCTGTTGATAACCTTTTATGCTTTTTTAACCGCTCTCTCAAGTAGGAATTGATTGACGTTGAAAAACGATCTGAGCAATGGATTATCGAGCTTCCTTCATTGGTAGCTGCGCTTGAGGTCACGGCATGCACACAACGCGGACCAACTCCTACAAAGAACATACAGTATGTATAAGGTTTAGAGGAAACCCTTTTGATATAAAATTTGGGTGCGCATAATTCCAATTCTGAAAATGGTAATGAACAAGAGCGCAAAGCAATAGCTTATCCTTCTTGACTTAAATGTTCTTCGTAAAGAGCTGATAAAGTTATTTGATACCCTCTTTACTCTTTTTTTAATGTTAGTCATATTATGGAATTTCCGGGAATGGCTGTTACATTATATATATATATATATATATATATATATATATATATATATATATGCTTTGCGTAGGTCTGCAAAGCGAATATTTTAATCATATGAGACACGAATCTTTTTGTCGTATGACAAGCACGATGGTCTAAGATGAGATATTTTGAACTTAGTTTCCAACACCTCTTTTTAATCATGATTTCAAATCAGAAAAAAACAAACGAAATTTTTAAACTTTTCTCTCGGGTCAACTTAAAATTTCTTTTTAATTCTCACGTACTTAGATGCGTTTCAAATGTATGTTATTTAAATAGCTAAATTAAAAGAAAGACCAAGAAACCAGTCACGAGAAACGCGATCCAGAGATGTGGGTTGACTGCCATGAATGCTGGCGAATGATGCCCGTATCAACAGAAGCATTCCCGTCTATATACATACACACAGTCTCCCATGCATGATATATCATTTCTTTAGCGCTATTTGTACGAGGCCAGCAAGCAAAACCAAAGTCAGTCTTTCTTGTATATTGCAACAACACCTGGCGGCGTCTTTTTCCTATTGTTGATTCAAGCCTTTGACGGCGTTCGAACCGCTTTTTCCTTTTTCATTCCTCGAACGAAGAGTAAAAATTGAGAGATGAAAACTTTAAGAAGAGCGATGAGAAATCCTCAAGTATTTGTTTAAGAAATTGCGACTAAACGAAACGCCCCCATCTGTTTATAGAACGAAGATCGTTGGACCTCTCGCGCAAATCAGGCGACAGAGAACGGGCGTGCGTGGGCGTTCTGGGCGTCTCTGAGGATGAAGGAGGGGTGAGTAGAGTAGAGTGGGAGGTTCTGGATACTAAGTTTTTTTCGTATTATTTCGATTATAATTGGACCCTCGCGATAAGTGACTTGCAAAATAATTTTGCTTTGTCGTTCCAGCACAAGATCGAATAAAACCTTTGAAGAATTTTTATTTTAACAAATATTAAAGACTAATTTTACTTTAAAAAAAAAATTCTAACTTTTTTTTGGTATTGCATAAGAAATGAGGGTGTAGATATAAACGACGGTGTCTTTTAATTTATAGATTTCGTTCCATTAACACAAACTGTTAAGGATGCGAATGCCATAAAGCAATCCACATTTATTTAGCATTTAACATCTAAGTTCGTGTAGAAGGCAAAAGCAGAATCATTTTCATAAAGAAGAATTCCCAAAAATGGCAAAAGGGACATTATTTTATGGAATATAGACATTATAAATGTATTAAATTACATTCTTATATTCCATACACTCACGCGAAAGAATTTTTACTTTAGAATTTACATTAATTTGCAAGGGAAAAAGTGTTATATATATATATATATATATATATATATCACTTCTATTTTATGGCCCCATGATCACTAATTCCTTTTATCCTTTGAGATGCGATTAAGTGAGGCTGAGACGCCTTCATCAGCTTTGAAACAGAAGTGAGTTTAAGTTGATTTTTACAAACAACTTTAGCATTGGTTCTTCGTTTAACCCTCTACGGACGAGTCCGCAGCATATGCGGTCACTCTTGTTACCAGAACGTATAGGTTTTATTGTTATTGAAAACTAAATATTTTAGTAACTAGTCACTGAAATGATACACATTTTGCGTTCCTTTCCCGACAACTAAATGACATCTACATATAAACACGTAGAAACATTTATAGAAACGAGGCATTGTAAATACAATTTATATTATTATTTCTGGTGGACCTTAAGGTACCATCCATCATTAAAGAGTTAAACGAGAAAACAACTTGACGACCTTCTTTGCTGGTCTTTAACTCGTTTACTTTTTAAATTGTGGTTGTCACTCCACCTCTGTTATATATTCTCCTTTAATTCAATAGGTTATTAAATTGAGGATTTATAAGCACCCGGTCTTCACTAGGAAGACTTCTTAAGACCTTTTCTAACTGAATAAACCAACCAACTCTTTTAATTCGCGAATGCTGTAACATAATAAGCATGCAATTAATAGTAAGGACTTATCACGTACTGGGTTCGCACCCAGGATGAAGTTGTTCTGAGAATAACGGAATATATATATATATATATATCTTGGTTAATCTTGGTTTTGCCTCCGCCTGAATTGTTCTTTTTGACGAAGGTCAAGCTTGTCACTCCCCCTTAGACCTACAGTTTAACGTAGAATCCGAACCACGCCCCTCCACGGGCGGCCAGAAATTACAAAGACCTCGCCTGGACTCGATCTCACGACCTACCGATCAACAACCCAGCGTCTTAACCACTAGGCTAACCAGGGTACCCATTTATCTACCAACCAATTTTTATTGTGTGGAAGGATGAACAGCTGGGTTAGGTGCGCGACGTTGCCAACACCGGGTTTCGAACCCGGAGCCGGTGGATTCGTGCTCAACGATGCTAACCACTACACCACCGAGGCACTGTACAGTGTACACACACACACACACACATATATATATATATATATATATATATACTAGGGCCACTCAATGTATTTTGCCACACCCTTTTTTCTTAGCTAAATAATAGGCCATGTGGCTGAAATGTCTTTTGGGCCGTAAGTTTGAACTTTCTGCGATTCACATAACCGGATTTTTCCAGTTTGAACCTCTCCTCCTTGTATAAAACCGATGGTTAACGCAGTTTCGAAAATGGCGTCTGACAGTGATGGGCGTCGTAAACAGAAAGCTGTTATCGAGTTCTTAACCGCAGAGAAGGAAACAGTTGAAAATATTCACAAACGTCTACAAAACGTTTACGGAGATGCTGTTGTTGATCGAAGCACAGTTGGACGCTGTTCTAAACGTGTGAGATCATCGGAGAGAGGGAGAGCCAGCCTCGGTGATGAGCCACGCAGCGGTCGCTCGGCATCGGCTGTGACATCTCACACTGTGCAACGTGCTAACAACATCATTCGATCAAATCGGCGCGTCACATACAAGAAGCTATCACTGGAGTTAGGAATTAGTGAAGGATGTGTGAATACGATAATTCAGCAACTTGGATACTCAAAAGTGTGTTCACAAAACCCAAAGAAAAGAAATTGCTTCCGAGTCGTTGGTTCGATACGAGACAGAAGTCAGAAGGGGATGACTTCCTTCCACAAATTGTGACTGGGGGTGAGACTTGGGTACACCACTTTCTTTGAACCTGAAACAAAATGTCAATCCATTGAGTGGCATCACGCAAACTCCCCACGCAAGAAAAAGTTCAAAATGGCTCCCTCTGCAGGAAAGGTTATGGCCACCATCTTCTGGGACATGAAAGGGGTGATTCTGGTGAACATTATGAAGAAAGGACAAACAATCAACTCAGAGGCATATATTTCTACCCTACAGAGACTCCAGAGACGTATAAAGCGAGTTCGACCGGAGAGAAAACTGGAAGACATGCTTCATTTACACGATGACACAAGACCACACAACAGTTTGCAAACAAGAGAAGCCATCACAAAAATGCGTTTGACTGTGTTACCCCACCCTCCATACAGCCCGGATTTGGCACCTTCAGACTTCCATTTGTTTGGGCCAATGAAGGATGCTATTCGTGGAAGAAAGTTTCAGAGTAACGATGAGGTTGTTGAGGAGGTTAAGAGGTGGCTCCAGCGGAACCCAGCGGACTTTTACAAGCAAGGAATAAAGGCCCTTGTTTCGAGGTGGAGGAAAGCCGTAGAAAAGGATGGAGACTATGTGGAAAAATAAAAACTTGTAAAAAAGGTATGTAACTACTTGTGTACAAAATTTCTGGAACTTACAAGGAAACTTGGAAAGAAAAAAAAGAGGTGGGGCAAAATATATTGAGTGGCCTCGTATATATATAAATATATATATATGTATATATATATATGTATATATATATATATATATATATATATATATATATATATAATATAATATATATATATATATATATATATATTATATATATATATATATATATATATATATATATATATATATATATATATATATATTGTGAGGTCCTTTTGCCTATTTCAGATAAAACAAAATAGTTAACAGCATTATAATCTTTAAGTGTAAAAAAAAAAAAATGCTAAGCCACTCCGTTAGAGGTACTGGGATACATTAAGCTGAACTAAGATCAAAATTGTGAGAGTTGAAATAAAGGTAATTTGTGATCTGTGGTTAGTCGAATTTAAATCGGTTACAAGCGCAAAGCGAAAGTTCAAAACCAAAGGATTAAGGAGACAGGGTTACTGAGTGACGAGAAACATTCTGGTAGAGTGACAGGTAGACCAACAATCGGTGAAGAACCTGTAGTAACTATTCGAGGTACAGTTGAAAGAATCCGATAAAGTTGCTTACCTGCGCTTCAGAGGCGATGAACAGTCCTGTATCAACGAGGAATTAGGGATGAAATTGTACAAGTATCCCCAGAAAATTCATGTTGGTTAGGATTTAATGAAAGAGGATTAGGCCTATGCCGATATAGATTCTGCGAACAACTAATGACAATCAAAGATCTAACTTTCTGTAGCAGCTTACATTTATGGACGAAGCGTTATTTCATTTTAGTGCCAATGTCAACCGCCACAAACTGTCACATTTGAAGAAGTGGAAAACCAAATGAGCTTTGACATCGCCAGAGAAGACGCCTATAAAATGACACTTTGGTTCGCTTTACAAAACTAACAAAAGTCACAGGTCATTGGCCCTTCCTTTTTCAAGGAGGCAACCGTAAATGGAGAGAGAGCTACCTCGCAATGGTGCGAAACTTCTTTCTTCCTTAGCTCACGGATTTAACTCTCGCGAGCCAAATAACTTTTTAACGGGAAACTGCAACGCTTTGAATGTTACAGAATATTTTTAACCCAACATTCCCGAGAAAATAGATTGGAAGAAGAGGAAAATTTCCGTGGCACCACATTCACCCAACAATAACTTCCTTCAACTTCTTTTTATGGGGGCCGTGTAAAGAGCATTGGTTACGTCACATACCTCCAACATTTAGCATAACTGAAGGTTTCAATCTAAACAATAGCCTTTCAACTCACACAGTAATAAATTGAAAATATAATTCAGTCGAACGTTGTATCGCCAAAGATGGAGAGGAGATATTGAAGTGTAAAGTGTCATGGAAAGAACTTTGATAATTAAACTTAAAATGACGTTTACTATTTTCCTTTATGGCAAATAGGTTAAAAGTTATTAAGTTTTACAACCTCTCAACAACTAATATATATATATATATATATATGTGTGTGTGTGTGTGTGTGTGTTTACAGTATGTGTTACCTCTGCCTTTATTTTCCGACACTCGGAGTAAGTTTCCCTTTGGTCCCCTGCCTTGGAACGCCGCAAGAACCAAGTTACGGCTACCTCCTCTTATATCCCGCTGTCACCTACATACAAGGAGACAAATTTCTCTACGAGTCTTTAAACACTCATACCCCTCAAAACATCCACCCTCTCCATACATCCCTTTCTTTCACCAGTCTCATCGCCTCCTCCCACTCCATACCTCGCTTAGAAATAACTTTCATTCTATCAATCCACTTTTTACATGGTGTTCCTTTTGTCATGTACGCCCTTTTCAGAATGGGATGGGGAGTAATGGGGAGAAGGAGAATGACCTCCCCCAAAAGGGGTAACCCAGGCACCGAAGGTGCCCTCGCCGTAGCCGAGTTTGCGAAGCACAAGCAGTGCCCGTAGTGCAGTGAGCCGAAGGTTCTGCTTGTAAGAAATGAAAAAAAAATGTTTACCATTTATTACTCAATTAATTATTTCCATTAAATTTGAAGAAATGTACAAATAAAATTGAACTCTAATTACATACATAAAATAGTTAATTCATGATAAATCAGTAGATAAAAACGAGCGTAAAATCAATTTGTACACGACTTTTCGAGTTTACTGTTTTTATACGAGTCGTGACTGTAGACATCATGTCTGAACGTGTTCTATTATAAAGTTAACCGTGAAAAAAAACTTGTTTTCTACCAAATACTTTGTTTTTAACAAAATATCAGAATTTACTTTTAATTCTGTGCTTTATAAAGTTCTTTCTGTAATGAATAAAATGTAGAATGTTTGTGTATTAAATCGGAATAAACTTTTGCACCTTTTCCTTTATACTGTAGCATCCCTATTAGTTTACTGTGTTCTTTTATGCCTGGTTAGATCAACTGTACGCCCTTGACGACTGACTGATTAGGTTAAGTCGTGATATTTTCGTTAAAACTAACGAAAATATTACGACTTAACCTAACCAATTGTTGTCTGTGTCAAAATTGTTACAAACTAAAAAGAAGAAATTGGGGATGCTATAAAGGAAAAGATACAAATTTTCTTTAAATGTCTGTGATTTTTCCAGGTAAAAGAGTAATTAAAAAAATATGAAAGTATGCTTTGTAGTGTGAACTTTCTAACACATATATATATATATATATACAGGGTGTCCCGTAAGTCTGGACCCATAGGGAAAAATAATAAAATTACAAAATAGTCCAAAAATTTATTTATAATATATTTTTTTATTATTTTTATTATTATTTTTATTATTTTTTTATTATGATCTTACTCCGCTGGAGTTTTATTTGTGGGGCCACTTGAAAGCCAAAGTGTACGAGGTCAAACTTCAGAACATTTTCCACCTTAAAGCACGCATTGTGGAGGCGTGTCAAGAAATTTCTGCGACTGTGATTCAGAAAGTGCTGTCGCAGTGGAGATTGCGTCTTCAACTATGTGTGCGACACAACGGCGGACACTTTGAACAGATTATGTAATAAATTTTTGGACTATTTTGTAATTTTATTATTTTTCCCTATGGGTCCAGACTTACGGGACACCCTGTATATATATATATATATATATATATATATTATATATATATATATATATATATTATATATATATATATAAATGATAAAAAGGTAACGGAATCTTTTCCCTTAAAAGTTATAATAAAGAATTGAATTCCATTTGGAAAAAAGGAAATTCCTATTAAGGCAAACATAGAATAAATTTTATTTTGAAACTGCCATACATTTTCTTTTAGGGTTACGTCGTGGCCACATTGAAGCACTGTTTCCCGTTATATCAGCGAGGTTAAGTGATGTTGGATTTGTTCGCTCGTTTGATGGGTGACCCTCCTCTACGTTTAGATGATGTAGTGCCCCGTGGTTATTCGGTTTCCACGTTAAGCCGCGGGTCTAGTTTGGCATACCAGAGGCTAAATCGTGCATTCAACAATACCTATACTTTCTCTTTTATGCTATTATTTGGCAGTTTTTCGCTACTTTGAGTTTAGTTGGTTGGTTGTTCAACTTTCAAGTGCGCATGGAAGGTCACTGAGATAGGGAGCTAACGTCACTAATCGGAGAAATATAACACCTCAAGTTGGAAGTCGAGGTAGAGTCCCAAAAGTTACTGAAATATGGTTTCCTGCTTTCCCAGTAACAAAGCCATCGAAAGCCAAAATCATTTCGGGGAAATGGATTGAGAGACGGTGGTGAGACTGCTGTTATTAGTGTTACTACCGCGATCATGTTCCGCAAATGTTGAGTCAAACTTTCCCCCCGATTAATGGTTAACGTATCCTTCTCAATCACGGGGCACAGAAAAAGAAAATTACGTATCACAACCAACTTTTCCCATCGTCGTGTCTTAAACTGGTTTCAAACAGTCATGGGTATATTGTTGGGTATTAAAAGAACGACTTGAGTTAATTTATGACCACTCGTTTTTTCTTATCATCTCGTTTCCTCGTCCGTAAAAGATGCCTAAAAAGTAGGAAGAATCTTGAAGTCTCGATATACTTGTGTCTATTTGCATATCACGGAATCAGTAACTGTGGTCGAACCCTTACATCAATTTCGTTTCGAATGAAAACATTGTAGATTGGAAGATTGCAATAAAATTTTGCTTCTTCCTTTATAAACTTTTTTATTTGAGAGATTAAATTTTTGTTCTCAGGGAACCATTCTGAGTTTGTGTATATGTGTATATATATATAATATATATATATATATATATATATATAAGAGAATGATCAGTGCAATTGCAAACATCTTTATTTCCAGAGTTTTCGATAGGATCTTTTATCATTATCATGATTTCTAAAAGTTATCTAACCTTTACAATGTAATTACATTATATCGACAATAAAATAAGTCATTTACATAAGCAAATTTGGATCACCTGAAGATCAGGGCCCCCAATTTTCCCACTTGAAGATCAAGGCCCCCACTTTTTCCCACCTAAAAATCAGGGCCCCCAAATTAAAGGCAGATAAAAATAAGATCAGAAAAATTTTATTGTGATAAAAAGACAATTTATGAGAAACATAAAGGTGGATCGGGCTGGGGGGGGATAATCTTCAGGTGATCCATATATATATATATATATATATATATATACAGTATAATCTCGGTTAGGTTAATTGAATGCCCGGTTAGGTTAACTGAATACCCGGTTAGGTTAACTGAATGCCCCGTTAGGTCAACTGTACGCCCTCGATGATTAGTTAGGTTAAGTCGTGATATTTTCGTTAGTTTTAACGAAAATATCACAACTTGACCTAATCAATCGTCAAGGGCGTACAGTTGATCTAACCGGGCATAAAAGAACACAGTAAACCAATGGGGATGTTACAGTTGACCTAACAGGGCATTCAATTAACCTAACCGGGCATTATATCCCATAGAAAGAATTGTTTGTTTTATTTGTCAAAACTGGGGGGTGGGGAGTATCTCCAAGTACTGGGGTGGAGTATCTTCAGGTGGATCGGGTAGGGGTGGAGGGAAGATCTTCAGATGATCCCAGTTTTACACAATGACGTTAAAGGGAACTAGCATAACCAATACGATTCCTATCGGTGTAACCTTAACCTAAAAATTTAACATAAAAATAAAATAAATTTTGCCACCTGAAGATCAAGGTCCCCAATTTTATCCACCTGAAGATCAGGGCCCCCACGTGAGAATTGGGGCCCTGATCTTCAGGTGATCCGCAAAAAATTTTTATGGCATTTTTTTAATGTTTTTATGTATTTTTATGTTTTTTTTTTTTTTTAATGTTCTTTTAATGTTTGAATGTGTGAAAGAATTAGGACCCGTTTATAGCATTATTTCCATTATGTGCAAGCTACCTTTTTGTTCTTCAAATCTCCTTCACACGTTGAACCATTCAAACAAACAAATAAAACCTTTAATCAGAAAAAGAATACAAATTACAAAGAGTTTTACGATATTTTCCAATAGTTTTCTGTACAGTTTAGATATCTATTATCATATTATGGCATCATTATCCAAACGTCCTTATACGAAATTTACCTCAGAAACAGAAACTAACAATTCCATCTCATTTTTCAGACGTTAAATTGGAACGTGCTTTTAACATATTTCGAACGTCGGTTTTTCATAAAAAGATCTTCTCGGGTTTGGGAAATAAATTTAATAGTTTTATGCTATCCTCATTAACCTCAATGAAGTTCTGTGTATTGGTCTCTCTTCACATGAAGGTCAAGCTGGTGGCCCCGCCTCTAACTGGTAGCCCCATCTAAATATAAATTTAATTTAATTCTTACTCTTCCTATACATAGAGTTCACAATATATGCTCAAATTATACCTCTTTTTATAATGAAATAATTTTTATTAGAAATTATCTGATATTCAACTACTTACTACCCACAGTACTTAATTGATAAAAGGTGTTCGCGTTACCTTGGATAATATTTTCATGTCTAAACAACAGTCCTTCCATTTCCTAAAAAAAGTTTAAATTTTAAACTTCCATAAATGGGATCGGATAATATAATTCTGAAGCTGAAACTTGGAAAACTAGTTACAATATCTTACCTTTAAGTGCGACTTAAATGTATCTTGTCTATTATCAATCAAATTGGTGATTTTCTTAAAGTTAAAGAATCGCTGCGTATCCTTTTACCTTCGTCCATAATTAATTTATTTATTTATTTATAAATATAATTGTGGTGAATGTAATTCCACTTATGTAGGAGTGACGTCGCGTCAATTACGTGTTGGAATTAATGAACATAGAGGGCGCAATAGGCGTACAAATTCTTCTCTTAGTAATCCGTTAAATTTATATATTAGAAGTCATTCAGACTAAACGGGATATCCTCTATATTTATCTTTGTATTTTAGCTTATTCTCTTCGTATTATAATTTCTAAACTTTTAAAACTGTTAATATTTTTAATCTTTTCTGTGTGCCTATGTAAATGATTTAGCTTATTGTCAATACAACGCAATTACTTTTAG
This sequence comes from Bathynomus jamesi, assembly GCA_023014485.1. Classification (NCBI taxonomy): domain Eukaryota; kingdom Metazoa; phylum Arthropoda; class Malacostraca; order Isopoda; family Cirolanidae; genus Bathynomus; species Bathynomus jamesi. The sequence continues at coordinate 404,812 of JAJOZX010000413.1, read as the reverse complement.
AAATCACTGATGATGATAGAAGATCTTCTGGAAAGATGTGTGTGTGTGTGTTTGTGTGTGTTTGTGTGTGTGTGTGTACATACTATATATGTTGCACAAAGTGTTGGGAAAGGGCGTCGAGAGAGACAAATGACAAAAAATCTTTACTTTGACAAAATAATTTATGAACTTTAAATTGCTTGAAGCTATACACTTATTCGCTGTATTTAACTTCTGTTCAAATCTTGACTTCTTTAAAAATAACCCTTCTATCCATGGTTAGAAATGATCAAAATTTATATCACCGCATTTCCTATACCTAAAAATATCAATTATGCAGGGTGGTCCAAAAGTCCATATCTATTTTGCTGAAATAATAGTAGTTCAGGATAAAAATGTAGTAACATAATTATATGTATATTTATTTATCAAGCTCAGGTGTAAGATTCTACGTGACCACCATCAGTGTCTCCGCAAATCTCAAATCTGTCCACTTCATTGCGAAACACATTCTTAAGCATCTCTGGGGTTATTTTAGTGACTGCCGCGACATTGCGGTTTCGTAGATTCTGCGGGTCTGTAACTCTTATTTTATTAACCTCAGACTTTATAAAGCCCCAATCAAAGAGGTCTAATGGTGTTAAATCCGGAGATCGTGCTGCCCAGGGCCTGTTTCCACTACGCCCAATCCACCACCGATATGGTAAGAGCTCATCAAGGTACGCCCGAACGATGTTTGCATAGTGACATGGAGCTCCATCTTGTTCAAAAACAACAGTGTCGAGAATGCCATCTGAACGAAGCTGGGGTTCAAGAAACTGCTGAAGCATGTCAAGATAAATTGGCCCTGTTACCGCAGCTTCTGCAAAGAAAAAAGGTCCATAAATCTTCGATTTTTGTCATACCCAACCAGACATTAACTTTAGGAGAATATCTCTCCCATTCGTAGAACTCGGTTGGTTTTTCACTACTCCAGATACGGCAATTATGTCGATTAACCTTTCCATATGTGTGGAATGTCGCCTCATCGCTGAAGAGAATGTAGTTTAATAAGTTTTCGGTATGAATTTTTTCAGTCAGTCCTGTGCACATGGCGGCTCGTTTTCGATAATCCTCTTCGTGTAACTCGTGTAACACTTGAATATGGTAACTTTTCTTTTTTAATGTTGATTTTAAAATCGTTGGAACAGTCATTTTTGGTATGCTCAGCCTACGTGATGCTGTGCGAGTTGACATTCTGGGATTTGTTTCAAAGGCATCTCTTACCAATTCGACATTTTCTTGAGAGGTACCTGGACGTCCAGATCTTGTCTCATCATGAACAGATCCTGTTCTTTTAAATTTATTGACCAACTCGCGAATTGCTTTGTGTGTAGGTCCTGGTTTGTGAACTCTTTCGAATTTTTCTCGAATTTCTTTGTACGTCTTCCCTTGTATACGTAGTATTACTACCATCATACGTTCTTGTACATCCATCATTATCTATGGCCTGTAGAAAATAAAATAGAAATATCATTATTTTAGCAAAGTAGATAGGGACTTTTGGCCTACCCTGTATATCGATTAACTTAAATAATTGCTTAATGCCCTCGATTTTTACAGTGTAATTTTGGCTTCACTTCTTATAATTTAGCTTCTTTTTTACTCATTATCTATTCATATACTCTGAAATGAGCATCTGAAGCACAGTAAAATGAGTAAAGAAAAAGTGATGGTATAATACAGCTCAGAAAAGAGGTGAGGGAATGGCTTACCGACGCATACCGGTCCACTCCAGCACCGTTATTTATTATATATATATATATATATATATAATATATATATATATATATATATATATATATCCACCAATTTTTATCATTCTTATCAGAAGCACGATAAGGAATGAAGTAAACGAAATAAGGAGCACTAATTTTCGAAAATCTACAAGGGAAAGGAAATGTCCATATATATATATATATATATATATATATATATATATATATATATATATATATATATATATACAGGGTGGTGCAAAAGTCTGGACCATAGGGGTTTATATGGAAAAAAAGTGTGGCCTGCAGGAAGTTTATTATGAAATGAAATCTAATTAACCATACACCAGTGACTAAATTATGTTAAATTTAACGTTCTAGTTCAGAATTTACAATAAGTGTTCGAATTGATGTCCATCTCTTCCAAACACTTTTCTACTCGGTTGACACAAGACCTTTGCACATTTGTAAGCATAGTAATATTCGTTCTTATGGCTTCAATTTCTGTTGTGATGTTATCCTTTAGCGCTTGTATTGTTCTTGGTTTGTTAACGTAAACCACTGATTATAAAAATCGAAAGATATTTTTTATATAGTAAATTGCCTATGGGTCCAGACTTTTGCACCACCCTGTGTGTGTGTGTGTATATATATATTATATATATATAAGCAAACAACCACAGGGAAAAGGAAACAAAGTCCGAGCGCTTTCGTGATATATTCACATTTTTTTTTTTTCTCCTTGATAATGTGAATATATCACGAAAGCGCTCGGACTTTGTGTTTCCTTTTCCCTGTGGTTGTTTGCTTATTAATAAGATCACGTGTTATTTTGTGATTTTAGTGCATTATATATATATATAAATATTAGTGATGTAGGTCACATCCGCATCCGCATCCGCGGAACATCCGCACATTTTCTCGCATCCGCACTTTGGACTGCGGATGTCGTGTGGATGTGGACCGTTGAGATAAAATGTCATTAATAAGCGGAAATTATCAAATTCTACTATATTAATAGAACTAGTTCATTGTGCGCAAAAGTGATGCAAGCGACAAGACGAGAGGCTGTTCTTGTATGAAGTTACTCTCTTGCAACCTACTTAGATCCACGTTACAAGGCTAAGTTATTTTCACCTAGTACATTAGAACGAGTTAAATCATCACTTGGCAAAGCAGTTGAAGAGCTTCAATCTCTTGAATCTGTCGCTTCGCCACCCACCAAAAGAATAAAAGTTTCAGTGACAGAACCAACACCTTCAACAAGCAAATCTATCACAGAATCTGTCTCTCAGTTTCTTGAGTCAAGCAGCAATGACGAGACCTACGCGATGTCAAAAGATGTAGTAAAAATGATCGAGAGCTATCACCAAGAAAAACGCCTGGCTGCATGTGACAATCCTATTAGTTGGTGGAAAAATACGCAGAATATCTATCCATACTTGAGTAAACTTGCAAGGAAACATTTAGCCTGTCCTCCAACAAACGTACCAAGCGAGAGATTATTTAGCAGTGCTGGATTAATATATGATGAAAAGAGAAACAGACTGCAGCAGAAAAGGCAGAAAAATTAATGTTCCTTAAGCATAACCTTCCTATAATTAAGTTTGAACATTAAACGATGAACATCTTAGTTTACTTTATTTTAATTACTCATTTATAAATATGCCTAATAAAACTTTAAACTTAATATAAATAGTTATCAAGCTAATTAAAGATCTTTCTATAAGGGTGGAGGTTGGGGAAAGAGGTCGGTGGGGTGCATTTGAGTTGGGTTCACGTCCCGCATCCTGGTAACACAATTATGGTTTCTAATTGTGGCTGAAACTCAACAAAATATAACGAATTATTTGCAGACGAATTCACTAATTGATTTCTATATTAGTTAGATGCTTGATATTATTTTATATGTTCAGAGAAAAGTACAGCAATTATTGTACAATTAATCAATTATACTACATTATAGCTACAGCTCTCTCTATATAATAACTTATTATATACGTTAAACACAACAAATCTCGAATATATCCTAAAAAATAACGAAAATGTAGACATCCGCATCCGCGGATGTTGAAATCAAACATCCTCATCCGCATCCGCGGATGTGAAAAAAATGACATCCTCTACATCACTAATATATATATCCGTCACGTTTGGGTAATCGTCCTTGAGTGAGAATATTATATTCATGTCATTAATCTTTTTTGCAGATGAAGTTGGCCGACTTGCTGAGATGGCTTTCCTGTTTTATATTTGGATTTTGGATCTTCGTTGGTTTCCCTTTTGAAGCTTCCGCAGACACTCCTAGGAGAGACAATGCCAAGAGACTGTGGGTGCCAGTGCCAGTAAAGGAAGATGGAGGAAGTGATAGAACATCATCACATGGTAAAGAAAAACTTTTGAACATTCATTTACCGAATTTTCGAGTTCAGAATTAACAATATTGTGAACATTAAGAGCATAACAACGTGTTTTAGAGCAATGTTTCGCATCCGGGGTTCCAAGGACCCACGGACTCACTTTCAGAATACGCAGAAAAATCTGAAGTGCGCATCGTTCCTCCTGTAGTAAAAAATGGATAATAACTTAATAACAAAAAGTGGGAGTTGCTATATGAAGTACATTTAACTTTAACTATACATTTTTGTATTAACAAAGATGGACATTGCATTTATAGCCGAAAACTATGTCTTCCTTTATTATTATATTCACATAAACAAAAATAAATGGCATAAGTATAGAATCCGTGGTTAAATTATTTCTCATGTTGTGCTGGTATATTGTCCGTGGTCAAATTCAGAAAATGGAAATTTGTTCCTCTTTACGTCGTCTTGTTGTTATTAATGTTTATTTGTTGCCTGCTTAGACCTAGTTTAGTCTGAATATTATTGTTGTAGTGTGAGTATGTGATAACGCAGTGCTGTGATCTATCTACTTGTGAGTTTTCCCCGGTCTAGGGTTGGTCTAGGGTTTGTATTAAAAATGTTCCGCAAAAAATATTTTTTAAGAAAAAATTTTCGGGATGAATTTATTTAGAATTTTCTAGAATTATGTAGGATTCTGTAGAATTCTATAGAGTAATGTCGAATGTTCTAGAACATCCTAGACATTACATAACGCTTATAAAATGTTGTGTTTGGCCACGAGTTGGCAGTTTTTCGGCTGTAGTTATATTGTAAGCTTTGAATTAGTGTAAATCCTGCGATTGCTTGACCATACAACTTGAGATTGTGTAATTCAAATAAAATCTCTAAGTATGTCTACTCTGTATAAGAAATCGTTCCGGTGTAAATTGCTGCATTTGCGTGAAAGAGGAACACACACACACACACACACACACTTGATTTTATTTATAAGATTTAGAATATTTTTTTAAATTATAAATTTACAATCATGACTTGCAAGGAATTTCAGTTATAATTCAAGTCAGAAGATGGAGCTAAAATTTTGAAGAAGATTAAAAGTTCAGAAAATTATTGACATATGTCATAATATAATTAGTAAAGCGATGTATACTACAATATTTAATATGCTATGATAATTTCAATATTATTTACGATATTTCAATATTATGTATAATAATTTCAATATTATTCACGATGTTTAATTGTTGAGCATTATTTTAATAATTTTTTTTCTAATTTTGTTTGTTGTAACTGTTCAAGAAATCTAGTTTCAATTTGAAAAAAAATTTGGTCATAAAAAAACCTCAAAACATTTTTTGTTCCGCGTGGGCATTTGAAAAATCTGGCAACCCTACCCTGATCAATTGAATGCCCAGTTAGGTCAATTGAATGCCAGGTTAGGGCAACTGAATCCCCGGTTAGGTCAATTGAATGCCTGGTTAGGTCAACCGTACGCCACTGACGATTGGTTAGGTTAAGTCATGATATTTTCGTTAGTTTTAACGAAACTATCACGACTTAACCTAACCAATCATCAAGGGCGTACAGGTGACCTAACCTACCATTCAGTTGACCTAACCAGGCATTCAATTAACCGGGGGCCTCAATTTGTTTGTTTTGTTTAGTCAATATTGCAATCTTAGCGTTAAACAATAATGGCTGGTCGTCCTGCTGCCTCCTACTGTTATAGTGCATGTAAACGAAATTCTTGACTTATTCTACAGAAATATCACGTTTAAAAACTTGTCAGACTTCCATTTTTACTTTGCATGTTTTAAATAAATATAACCACGCCGTTGTCCTCAATAATAATTTAACCACGGATTCTATACTTAGGCCAAATAAACATATAATTAGAATACAAAATAAAATGATTTTTCAAGTTTGTTGATACATATACAAGGCGTCCCATAAATTCCAATTTGTTTCTTGTTCACTCCTTACAAGAAACATTATATATATATATATATATATATATATATATTATATATATATATATATATATATATATATATATATTTTAAGGCGACAATACAAGTGTGTGGGAGTTTCACAGTTACGATACTACATTCCAGGGGTCTCACTCCTTAGAAAGGTTGCGGACCACTGTAAGTTTAGAGAAAGCATATGAACCATTTAAATTTTCTGCACTAAATTTACTCATTTTTAAACATAATTGTCGATCGTTTGTATAAAATTTTATTTATTTATTTATCTGTGGTGTGGGAGGAGGGTGTAGGACTTACCGATTCGACCATCATTTTCATGTACTTACTCCGTCCGAATGATCGAGCCCTGGACATTCGGATTGTGAAACCAGTAGTCTCGACCAATCATAAACAGACAAATGAAGTAGATTCTATTCTTTAAAACTTCTTGCAAATTAGCATCCAAAGATAAACGTGTTGATGATTTATTATTATTATTATTATTATTAATATATTTATTTATTAACAGAATTTGTGTGGAGGCAATTCACGAAGGAATACAACTGCTTTGACACGATTTGTGACAAAATGTTGCGTCATGCTCACGAACTGTCACGACTGAAATTGATTCGACGTTACGTGAGAGATACGGTAAGAAAGGAAAACTATCTCAAATTTAGTTTTTGTCTTGAATGAAGTTCGGGGGGTATAAAATGTACCCTCCAGGGTACATTTTATACCCTCCAGGGTAGCCTATATAAAGCGACTGGCTAATAATTGTAAGATCTTGGATTAGAGTCTCCGCCCAGGCTTCAAATTTCAACGATTGTTTCTCCGGGTCTTCCTTGGCGAGGTAATGCTTCGTACCCCTCGAAAAACTAGTCCCACTCCGTCATACGACCTAAGACGTTACGAAGAAGGTTAAACCACCTCAAATATTATTGTAAAGATGCAATTAAATTCGGAAACGATACAGAAATTTGAAGGTGACGGAGTTGTTTCACTAATGGAAAAAAAGAACTTTTACTCATTCTTAAACCTATTTCCTTGTTTTTATTCCTTTCTCTTATTTTCACATCTTATTTTCATATCCGTCATCAAGCCAAATTTATAAATAGTCCCAATTTCTTTGACAACGCTGGTTATGTAAACCTGATACAACCTGAGTTGTCGCGTGATCATGGTGGTATCTTTAATTTTCAGCATTCTTCATTCTACAGAGTGTCCATAAGTCCGGCATCATAGGAAAAATAATAAAAAAGGTAAAACAAAAGCTTTTATTTACAGAACGTGCTCATATGTATTGTTCCGTAGTCCATTCACAAAATTCCATCCGCCGGTCGGGATCATCATCTTCGCTTAATTTCTGTAGGATCTGAAGTTTATATGGATGCCATTTGTGAGCCTGAAGAATGCGATGGATGCTACTTTTCGACACTCCTGTCTCGGCGGACAATCGCCCAAGAGACTTATTGGGACTTCTGTTAAAATGAGCCAGGATAGCAGTGGCTGTATCATCGTCAGTGGACCTCCTTGAAGGACCACTGCGTGGTTTATCTTCTATGGATCCTGTTTCCTTAAACTTTGCAACAAGTCTGCTAACACAACTCTGTGTTATTGGCTCGCGGTCTGGGTGCAGTCTGTTAAATTCAGCAGCGGCCTCTCTTTGACTCCGATTTCCTATGAGTAGAATTATCTGGATTCGTTCTTCCTTGCTCACAGACATTATGGCCTGTAGAAAGAGAAATATATGAATTATGGTTTGTAGAAATAGAAAAATATGAATTTCTCCTATGATGCCGGACTTATGGGACACCCTGTATATTTGGATAAATTTACAAATGATCAGAGTAAGATTATGATTTCCTTTTTTAAAACAAATAACAAATGGAATAAGTGGTGAAGAGGAGCCCTTCAAAAAGAAATTACGATAGGGAAGTATCGCAATGAGTAATTAAGTACATACACCATATCGTGAAGTCGCAGTGCACGAGAGTTTTTCTTCCTGAATTCAAAGTCATTGGATTTTTTTTTCACTGCTTAATAATTGGTTCAGATAAACCCAAAACACAGATATTGAGAACAACAATACCTTTATTTATAGAACTGCCTGTAAAAACCAAGATTTGAAAGACATCTTGTTAATCATAACACATTCGTAAGTACCAGTCACCCAGGGAAGTATTCCCGGTAGGACGTTAGGCAGGAGACAGGGAGTGCTGGAACTCCCGTTTCTGCTGTCACTGTCCTCCTTAGCTGAACCTTTTCCGTATCTCATCCACCCTGTGAGCAGTCCAGTATACTTTCAAACATACACTTCTCTCCCTATTCTTCACTACACAAACTCGCATCTTACACACTACATAATCTTTTCAAAAAAAATAAAAATGGCAATGACTTCAAGAGCTTCGGAGTCCTCTGGGGAGGGGATCATAAATGTCCCCGCTGCTGATACCGGGAACGCAGATCCGGGCAGCGGGGCTGGTTCTGCTACTGCCCATTCGAGATAGCCTGGGCCTCTACCTGATGCACTTTTCATTAACTTCTGCAGCATTGGTGGCCTTTCCCCAAATTTCCAATCTGTTGAACTACTACTCTAAACTTCACCTTCTCTTCCTCACGGAAAATCAAGTGTCTGGGACAACTGACAGCAACCACTTTTCTGTACCCTCCTACTTTCTCTATACTTAATTTCATTCCAAAGGTGGATGTTGCTTATACAGGGTGTACATAAAGTCAGGATCTATTTTTGTGAAATAATTATTTTTTTCTATTTTTCTTTTCAGAAGCCCTTAGAATGAATACAGAAGAGCGTGTGGCAATAGTAATTTGGCGAATCGAGGGAAATAAATACAATGACATCAGAGAGAAGTTTAGAAGGAGATTTCATAAGCCGGGGCCAATAGACAAGACAATACGAAAATTGGTGAACAAATTTAAACGAACGGGATCTGTAAATGATGAAGCAAGATCAGACGACCGTGTATGTCAGATCTTACCGTGAATGCAGTACGCGGAATTATCACTGAGGAGCCACGTACGTCCGTTCGTGCTGCATCACACAGACTCGGCTCCCGACGTCATCTGTGCACAAAATTCTGAAAGTTAATTTGCAGGAGAAAAGCTATCATTTGCAGGTTTTACATGATTTACATGAGGAAGATTTCCCTCGACGAAGTGCTGTGTGTGCTGATCTCGTAGAACAAATCTGGAGTGATAATTTAATGGACAACATTCTCTTTAGTGATGAAGCCACTTTCCATACGTGTGGAAAAGTAAGTTACAGTTACGGGGCTTATTTATCTGGACATGTTGCAGCAATTCCTTGAACCTCAGTTGATTGGGGATAGGATTGTTAGTACCGTCGTCTATCAACATGATGGTGCTCCTTGTCACTATGCCAAAATTGTTCAGGATTATCTAAATGGACGTTTTCCAAACCGCTGGATCGGACGCGGAAGCAACAGACCTTGGCCAGCGAGATCACCAGATTTAACCCCTTTAGATTTCTTTGCATGGGCTTTATCAAATCGCACGTCTATCAGACGAAGATTACGAGTCTTGAAAACTTACGTACGCATATACGAACTTCTGCAGATAACATAACCCCGCAAATGCTCCAGAATGTGTTTAAAAATGCTGCGGAACGATTTGAGCTGTGCAGGGATACTGATGGGCGTCACGTCGAATCCTACTCTTAATTCCGTTGCATTTAACTTCCGTTAACTCAAGTCCGTTAACCCAAAAAATTCATAAATGAACGTTTAAAAGTTTATATTATTTTCAGTGCTGAGCAGGTGCGCAATTAATCCGCCACTGTTAATAGTGATGAACGAATTTCCATTTCCGCAGTGCAAAATCAGGCGATATATTTGTTTCCGTCGCCACAATTTGTGTCTTACCAAATATGGTAGTTACTTATGGCATTGGTTTGAGCAAAACATGGTCGACTGTAAAATCAGGCGGAAAGATTGCCATTTGAGTTGAATGTTTCAACTTCTTTCAAGAAATATCACGAGCATTTTAAGGCACTTTCAATAATATATGTAACAATTACAACAAATAACTACATTCGTTTCATTTGCAGTCTGTCTCTTGCGCAACATGTTGTTGTGCTAGTGAATATTTAAAAATAATCGTTGTCAAGTAAGTCATGTATATTTATAATATGTCTGTGAGTACCTTATTAGTAGTCTCTTTGATACATTTCAAGAACCATAAAACTGATCAGGTAAGATTTCAATTCTCATGTCACTTTGATGACATAAATTAAGTCAATTGATGTCTTACAATGGGAGCGTTTTCACCTTAACCCTTTATGTCCTGGCGGTACTTCTAGGTACCACATCTTTAAAATCTCCATAAGGAGGCCATGAAGCAGCAGTCCAACGAAGTGGGCAGCAACAGTGGAGGCAACAACAACGAGGAGGAGGAGGATGATGACTTCTTCAGTGCTGTCATCCAGACAAAAGAGAGCAGCAGAAGCCACAGGTCACTCAAGGGCAAGGCCCAGAACTTGGTCAAGACCTGGCTGGAGACCAACTCCAAGGACTTGCTGACAGATGCTGCCTTCTTGGGTGAGCAAGTGTTGGTGGACTTGTTCATCAAGTTCAACACAGCCATCCCCTCCAGTGCTGCAGTGGAGCGTTTGTTCTCTATGGGCAAGGACATCCTGAGGGCCAAGAGATCATCCCTGTCTGATGAAAACTTTGATATGCTAATTTTCATGAAGGGCAACATGCATCTCATGGACAAAATGGAGAACGAGAAGAAGAGGGAAAATTAAATTATATATATATTGTGTTTTTCACTTTTTTTATAATAAAAGTTAACGTTAACGGTTTATCGGTAACTTCCGTTACATGTTTAACGGATTAACGGTTAACGAAGTTAACGTTTTGGTTAACGGATTAGCGGTTAACGAAGTTAACTTTTTGGTTAACGGTGCCCACCACTGGCAACGACCTAACTTGATTTCGTATTCCCGAACTTGAATCCTTTAAATTCTGCACCCTCTGGTTACGGGTTAATTGCCAATATCAAACTAAGTACATCTGCTCTGTCTACCTTTCTTCTAATTCTACTGGCTATGCCAAACTCTTTGACTATCTTACTTCCAAAGTGGAACACATTCTATCCCACTCTTCTTTCGCTGAAATCACATTTTAGGAGATCTCAATGTTCACCACCACCTTTGGCTTTCCTCCCATTTCGCTGATATCACTGGTAAACCAGTTTACAACTTCTCTATTCTGAATGACCTAGAGCAGATTGTACAGCACCCTACGCGTATCCCTCATCGCCCTGGAGATAGGTCCAACATTCTGGAGTTATTTCTCACCTCTCATCCTCCTCCTTACTCTGTCAAACTTTTTTCTCCGTTGGGCTCCTCCGACCACAACCTTGTATTTGTTTTTTATTCTATCGCTCCAGTTTGGACTTTGGATCCTCCAAAGAGGAGACGCCTTTGGCACTTTGGTGTCGCTGATTGGGAGTCCCTGATTCCATGGCCGGGGCTCCTCCGGGTGCGCTAAGTGCATTATGGAGGTGATTCTCTCGGGCGTGGAGGCGTACATTCCATATTTTATTTTTACTACTAATGAAACAACCTTGGTTTAACTTTACTTGTTCTAATGCTATCCGCAACAGAGCGGAGGCTTTCGGAAGGTACCGTTGCCATCCAACCCCTGACTCTCACTCACCTTATATTTCTACCCGTAATCATACAAAATCTGTTCTTCGACTAGCCAGAAATCCCTTCATCGGACAAAAATGTGAAAACCTATCCAATTCTAATTCTTTTCGCTCTTTGTGGCACCTAGCCAAGAACCTCTCCACCAACTTTACTACTACTTTTTTCCCTCCTCTCTTCAATTCTGACGGCTCAGTTGCCGTATCTTCTCCTGTAAAAGATAAACTCTCTGCTCATACTTTCGCCTCCAACTCAACCCGGAAGGATTCCAATGCCCTTCCTCTATCTTCTCCTCCCTCTGACTTAATTATGTCTGAAATTAGAATCTCATCCAAAGATGTTTTTTTCTGACCTTTCTGGGGCTCAACTCTAGGGACGCTTACGGTCTTGATGGCGTCCCTCCTGTTGTTCTCAAGAACTGTACTCCTGTGTGACACCCTGCCTAGGTAAACTCTTTCGTCTTTGTCTTTCTTCTGGTACTTTTCCTTCCTGCTGGTAGTTTGCTTTCAATCAGCCTGTCCCAACGAAGGGTGACTGCTCTCAACCTTTCAACTATCGTTCAATTGCTTTGATTCCTTGCCTTTCTAAAGTTTTCGAATCTATCCTTAATAGGAAGATTCTTGAACATCTCTCTTCTTAGACTCTTATTTTAGATCGTTAGTATGGGTACCTTATACAATCATCTCTCTGATTGTTGGTCATTCTTCTTTCGGGATTTCGGTGGAACCTTTACTATTGCGCTAGACATATCAAAGCTTTTGATAGAGTCTGGCACAACTCTTTACTGTACAAACTGCCCTCCTTAGATTTCTGTCCTTCTATCTGTTCTCTAATTTCCTTTCTGGCCGACTGTAGATGCGGTTATAGATGACCACTGTTCTTCTCCTAAAGCTATAAATAGTGGTGTTCCTCAGGGCTCTGTTCTATCACCCGCTCTTTTCCTTTTATTTATCAATCATCTATTAAGTCGCACTTCCTGTCCTATCCGCTCCTATGCTGATGATTTCATCCTTCACTTCCCCCGCTTCACAAAGCGTCCCTCTCAACAGTCACCTCATGATTCGCGTGAGACGGCTATGGTGCACCTGACCTCTGATTTTTCTAATATATCTCTGAGTGGGGCAGAGAAAACGTTGTGGCTTGTAATGCCTCAAAAATTCTCTGCGCTGTCTATGTACAGGGGTCTTTTCAGCCCTTTGGTTTGTTCCGATACATTTCCTCATGTGGCTCAACCTACACAGCTCTACTTCACTGGATGGAATCAAAGGCTTTTTGTCTCATCAATTCCCCGCCTCTTACTGACTGTCTTCAATCTCTCTCTCTTCGCCGCAATATTGCCGCACTCTCTCTTTGCTATCGCTCTTATAAAGGACATTGCTCTTCTGAACTCTCTAACTGCATACCTCTCCTTTAAGGAGAGCACGCAGTACCCGACTTTCGACACATTCTCATTCATTTTCTGTCCAACTCTCTAATGCAAGGGTTAATCGGTATTTTCAATCTTTCATTTACTCAACATGTCAACTCTGGAACAATCTTCCTCAGACCATCTTTCCCTCTGTCTATGACTTCTAATCTTTCAAACGCAGAGTGTCCAGGCATCTCGAAAACCTTGAACCTGTATTTTAGCTCTCTTCTTCCTCTATGGGGGGGGGCGTTCGCCCTTGGCCCCCTCCTTCCTGCATAAAAAAAATATAAAAATCTCCGCTGTTTTCTATCATACTTTGGAAATGAGAGTCGAAAACGGATTAAATATTCTCTTGAATATAAACCATTTAAAGATTACACTTTGTAGTCCGAAACATGTGAGATTTCCTGTAATCCTTTATTTTGTATATTTCGTTTAGTTTCAGATGATCCGCTTGCTCTGCCCTCGATCTACTTTCGACCTGATCTGAGTCCATTCTTGAAATATGTTACTTTTTCGAAAGTACATTTAGTCATTTTATTACTCTCTATTCTAAAGTAGACAACCACTTTTCATAAAATCGCTAGAGAAAAACGCTTTTATTTATGCTCTATTCCAGTCATAGTTAATTGCTTTAGAAAGAACATTTAAATTCATATCTACAATGCAAGGACTGTTATTCTTCAATATTCGTGTATTAAACAATGTAATACCAAATGTTCCACGTTTCAGTAATATCAAACTGTTTTTTCTTTAACAGGTTATCACTCTCGACCGCTTTGTAACGGCGCTTGACGCAGAGTTAATCGCATCGGGGGAAAATCTCCAAAAATCTCTCGGGGATTCTTGCAGAACCGCCAGCGCAGTTTTAAACGATGTCATCCAAGTGAGCCTTAATTATGAAGTTAATGTTAACCTGATAGATTCTCATTTAATGCGAAACTATAGCTTTAAATGTTAGGAGAAGTAAGAGATGGAAGTCTAGCTTTTCCAGTGATTACCATTTAACATTAAAAGCGTGCCTCTATAAGTTTTATTACGAGGTCGTATGTATGACATGTTATTTTTTTAACTCGTACTCATTCCCTCGACGGTAAATTTTATCACCCAATCTACCCTTAACTTACCTAATCTAATTTCACCAGTAACCTAACCTAACCTATCTTAATCATAATTATAATTCAAAGAAAATTTGTCGATGAAATGTTATTGTTAGATTCTGTTGTTGTTCATAGGTGAAGAGTAAAAGTTTATTATATTTTTATTTTAATTGAATTAGTAATTATATTTGCCATGTTTTGAGGACACTATAAAATGAGAGTCTTACTTCCAATTTTCCACTCCTTTATCTTTCCTATTTTACTCCCTTCTTGGGCTATCCTAGCATGAATCCTTAGGTCTTTGTAATGTAATGCTGGGTTTGTTTAACAACCTTCGTAACATCTAAGGTCATATGATGGAGGAGACCTAAAGCTTTACGTGGGATCCGAACCACGGGTCGGTACATAGTCTGGACGAAGGGGACGGTCTCCCATCCAACTACTATCCGACCCAATGTCGCTTAACTTCGCTGATCAACAAGCGGCGTGACGGCATTGGCATTGGTAACAAATACCATACTATCAAATTCAGCTGCTATTCGCCAATGAAAACGACGTGCGATAACGGTGATTAATGAAAATAGTGGTCATATCGCACATAAGTCTTAGTAGTATCTGTTTGTTTCCAGTGAAAGTTGATGTTTTAATGCGGAAAGCCATTGTTTTGAACTTTCAGTTTAGACAGCTGTAACTCTCTTTCTAATTTCATTATTTGAATAAAAATTTTATAGAATTTATTTGGATATGTTCTTACTTAACTGCAAAATTTTCAGATGTCTACTAATAATATTAACGGAACTGCGGCTCTTCAAACAGGACGCATTTTTTCCACGCCACCGCTATATATATATATATATATATATATACAGTATATATATATATATGAAAAATTATTTCACGAAAGTAACACGTGTCATTAGACGAAAGCGCTTGAGCACCATTCTGTGTTTCCTTTCCTTCGTGGTTTTATTCATCATATATATATATATTGAAATGTTTTGCCAGGAAAACAAACAAAGCCAAGAACTAATTTAAATTACGTGAATTAAAAAATTATAACATCATAATGAACCATGACCAAACCTTACTTAACCCTCTATCGCACAACTTTTTTGTAGGGTTAAGTCTAAATGCGTGTATTTGAAATGTTAAATAGATGCAACATGGTACCATAAAGGGTTAACTTAACCCAATCTAACCTAATCTAACAAAACCTAAAATAACCTAACAAACCAATCTTAACCCAACCTAAATTACAGAAATTACTTAATATTTAACTTAACTTAAAAGATATGAGAACTGTGCAGCCAAAACGAAAGTTTGCCAAAATATTGTTCAACAAAGTTTTAAATCTGATGATAGAAGTATTTACGAGTACTCTCCTAAGTACTTCCGTGGGGTGGGGGTGGGGGGTGTTAAGAGACTTATGACGGTGAATAATAATCCAGGAGTTAGCGCAATGGGCCACATTAGTCTGGCCCGAGTCTTGTGCCAGTTTCTGGCCTTCCTGACTTACTATTATTACAAAATGTAAATGCTCTCAAAAGTTTTCTGTTTACATTGTAATTGGTCGTAAGTTTTAATCTTCAATTCCGACATAGATAGATTATTATCTGATTCGGAAGAAATTTTAAATTGTATTGAGAATAAGACATCAACGTATACGTACAAGTTGTCAGTTAACCCTTTAACGCCAAACGTTTTTTGCGGGGTTAATTCTAAATGCGCGTATTTGAAATGGTATGTATTCAACCCAGTCGGCGTTAGAGGGTTAAGAGTTTAATTTTAGAATTCCAAATAATAATTTGATTTCATTCTTTTACGTTATAAGTTGCGCTTCTTTGACTAATTTATGGCATGAACAAATTATTGAGAACGCGATAACGTACCTTTTTTTTAGGTCGAAACACGAAGGAAAAATTCATATTCTCGAAAACCAAATCATTATTTTAAAATTTTATTTTCAATGAAAAAATCAATTAAAAATGTTTAGGAAACCGGAGACTGGATTTGGAAAATCATTAATTAACCTTTTAATATATCCCGAGGACTTTTCTAAGACTGAATAAAATTGTTGGCATTACCCAAAAACAAAAGCAGTAGAGTGTAATTTTGCTGAAGGGTTAATATTACGATACAGAAAAGTGAAACCACCAAAAGATATTGTATTAAATAAATAAGCCATTTACGTGAAAACTAAGTAATATGTTTATTTGTTACACTAAAGAATAAATAGTTACTCTTAGCAATAGTTGCTCATCCATTTGGCATCTTTATATATTAGCTATGGATATCTGGATGAAAACACAAGGTTTCGAAGTGATAATTTTGGTGAATCATAAAAATAAGCCAATGCAGTTTATGAAACTGAAAGCCAGTGTTCCCTGTAAGCGAAGTACAAACACCGAGGTCGGGGGTTCAACTCACAATAGTACTGTACTGATAATCCGGGGGTATCAATTTCTGGCCCTTCTAACCGATTATTAGCATATTAAAAAAAAAGAGGAACTGACAGCTTCCATTTTATCTTCTTTTATTTATCTGACAAGTCCTTGAGTCGTCGAGGAAATGGGTTACTATTTAATTTTATGTATGTTGTTTAATCATTTAATAACTTAAGTTGTGTGGTCCATTATTACCTTGTCTGTATCTTTATCTGATCTCTTAATTGTAGATTTATCCTTATAATAATTTAATTTATTCAGAACTTCATTGTATTTATCAGGTACAAAAAGGATTTTTTTTTTTTTTGGAATAAGAAAAAGTATTAGAAAATAAATGTTTATTCTCGCAGATATTGAAGTTTATATCCAAAGTTAACACGCACTAATTTATCATTATTAAGGAATCTTTAGGATTTTCCTTTCAATTTTGGTCATATCCTATTTGTTTATATTTATTAGTCTTGCTTTCAAATTTCGTAAAATAAGTCCAGGGACGTTTTTAACGTAGGTACAATCTGTGCGGTGCACCTACTGGCCTTGCGGGCCCCTTGTACTTACTCATTGTAATGCAACAATCATTAAAGAAACTTAATACAAAACTCAAACAAATATTGATCAGCATTTGTTGTTTAATTTCAGATTTACATCTTTCAGTCTCAATTATCAAATACTTTTATACCATTTTTTCTAATACTGTTTTTTATCTTTCAGAACTTTTGGATATACAGGGTGATTCAAAAGTCAGGTTACATAGGGCTTTTTTGTTTCTTTGCAGGTAAATGAGTTATGAGATGTTATCGAAGGAGGAGCGCATTGATGTGATATTCCTAGCTGGCTGCACAAGTGCATTGCCGTTAACGGTGTCCATATCGAACGTGTGATGTGACTATTCCCCTGTATCATTACATAATACAGTATTTCCCTATGTAACCTGACTTTTGAATCACCCTGTACAGTAAATTTTATATACAGTATATGATAATTATATATGTAAATGATAATGATAATA
This sequence comes from Bathynomus jamesi, assembly GCA_023014485.1. Lineage (NCBI taxonomy): Eukaryota > Metazoa > Arthropoda > Malacostraca > Isopoda > Cirolanidae > Bathynomus > Bathynomus jamesi. The sequence goes on along the minus strand of JAJOZX010000413.1, from coordinate 387,090 downwards.
TGAGTCTGATCTCTGGAACAGTATATTGATTAATGAGTGCGTAATAAATGCTTCATATAATTTTCAAAAATGGATACTTTTTCATTAAAAATGAACCAAAATTAAGTTATAGTAACTAATTAACGCGAATAAGTTATGCTCAATAAAACGGGTCGGGTCCCCTCAGAACCTCGCACCGAGAATTCTGAAAGCTTAAAAATGTCCCTTTAATCTTCATTCGAATTTGGATTCTGAAATGATAAATTTCCCGACTTTATCCTGCAGTAGGCCAATAGCCGAAGGAAACAAATGATTTCCTTCTTCAGAAACTTTTGATTTTGTGAAAATAGTTCATTATTTTGAGGAAAAAGTTGTCTTTTATACTCTTTGAAGAAGATATGGGTTCGAACAAGAATATTTTAAATGTTATTCCAAACAAATTTTTGTGGTAATTTAGTTAATTTTTCTCTTCATACATTCTTAATTGGTTTCGGATAATAACGTTTTAAGATTTAGAAGTTTTTACAGAAATTTGAGATTCGCAAATTTATATAAATTTACTGCTAATATATTTCATAGTATAATAATAAAAACCCACTCTAATAGACAGAGTTTATTTCCACAACAGTTTCGATGCCCACTGGCATCCTCTTCGGGTGGGTTTTTATTATCATATTTTGACTTCCACGTAGAAAAGTGGTTTTTTGCATTTAACATTTCGTAGTATTTTAATAACTGCAAAACGAAAGAACGTGAGATGGAAGGAGGATGATAAAGGAGGAATGGGTGAAGTCGAAGATGTAAACTTTACTTTATTTTTCGTTTAAGGAATGTTAATCACGTGTCTCACCATGGTTAGTCAGTAATTATAATATAATAATTATTAAGGAGAACCAGAAACTGACACAGCTCTTAGCTTGACTAAAATGACTCGTTGCTCTAACTCCTGAATTATTATTATTATTATGGGAGCTATTGAAGAATAGGGACCCCAGCCTTCTTTAGTTAGGCTTATAAGGCTAACTAACGAAAATATCACGACCTAACCTAACCAATCGTTAGGTTAACTGTACGCCCTTGACGATTGGTTAGGTTAGGTCATGATATTTTTGTTAGTTAGCCTTATAAAGCTAACTAAAGAAGGCTGGGGTCCCTATTCTTCAATAGCTCCATTATGGAGCTATTATTATTATTATTATTATAAATAAACTTTAAATAGCAGGGTTATCTCATAAGCCCGCCTTTTTTTTTACTAAAGAATCGTTGGTATGAAGTAGGTATGATGAAATTTATGTATATTTTGTGATGAAAAAATCAATCTGTATATTGATGAAAATCGTACACCAATTTCCTTGTTTTTAATTAATTTATTATTTTTTAATTGATTATTCATTTTTCTCAATTAATATTGGGGACTAATTAGGGGGGGGAATAAAGAATTTAAACAGCTTTAATTTCCGCATAGTGTAAGAGCCTTGGATAAGTGACATGTTTCATAAAAATATTTTAATTTCATTACAGGATTCGTTCGAAACAGAAGGATTCAGAAGATAATCACCTTCAGTAAACATTCTTCTCACGAGAATCACAGTTCTTTAACAGCGAGACTTCCCACGAAAGCCTTATTTGATAAATATTTATAGCTATTATTTATTTATTTATAAATTTTCTTTGCTGTAGAGTGACAATTCTAACTTTTAAACGTGAAATTGTTTAATTTTCTACAAAATAAAATCTCATTTTACAGATTGCGGAAGGTGGGATGGTTAGGTTAATTATATTATAATATTTAAAAATTATGAATATTGTGCTAACAATGGAATGTAGGCAAGGAACAATGAGGGATAGGAATACTAAAAAACAAAGAAACCTGAGGTAATCTATTGCATACTGAATTTATTAACTTGCCGCTTCATTATTTCCTATGTTATGTTTTCTAAATAGCTTTGTGAAATATGAATTACGCTTACATTATTAATTTAGTAAGGTGGCTACAGTCATAAATTAGAATTTTTTTTTTTTTATTTTTGCTAAAAAGGTAAAAGTTACTCTTAAGTTATTTGAAATAGAAAATGGTTTGAAAACTGAAACAGAAAACGAACTTAAATGGGGAACTCTTTATAATATATAACAATAATAATGATAAGCTTTATTGGCAGGATATAAACCCCATAAAATAGTACAATATTCTTGAAGATAATAAACATAAGATAAATCAAACAATAATAAATCTATAAAAACTAAAAATGATAACTAAAAGAGAAGTAGAAATAAAACACGTACTGAAACAAGTAATAATAAAAACTACAAAAATGATGATGATAATAAATGACAATGATAATGTTTATTGGCAGGAGACAGACCCCCACCTGAAAAAAGTATAGTATAGTGTATATATATATATATATTTTTTTTTTTTTTAAACGTGACCTACTCCTTGTAATTTAACTCACAAGATAAACAACAACAATTCTTCCAAGACCTTTTGAATTTATTACAATTTTACAACTCTTCTTCACGGAAGAGAGATGTCGAATAGTGATTTTAAATCCAAGGTATAAATAAAACCCACCTTTAACGACTCTTATGGATATTTTTTTTTTAAGTCATTACAATACAGGAAAAGATCCTGTACATGTACAGTATACTCGTACATGTTTCCATGTTTTCGACGGCAATACTAATACTCGTAGTTAATTCCGAGTTCTTGAATGTGAACTTAATGTTTTTAACCTTGGGTTGGGGGGGGAATATTATGTTATTACGCAAATTATTTGTTTGAATATTGTTTAAATGAAAGTTAGACAGACTTTTAATAATAAATAATTAGAAAAGAAATCACCCTCTCCCGATGAGTGGTAAAAGGTGGTTTTGTTGCCTCGTACGAAATAGTTTATTACAGAAGTTACAGGCCACAAAAGAAAGACCCGAGGATCCACTTTAGAGTAACCAAGTTTCTCTATTCCGTCTTGTATTTGTTGTCACTTTTTGTGGGGTTGCTCTTACCTCCCGCGCGCGCTTGGTTGAGCCCGGGCATCTGTCATCTACTCATACTCTCGTTTCTCGTCTTCTTTCTTGGTCACATCAACCACTATCACCCGGTACATTTCACTGCCTTTTTTTTCCCATTCGTTTTATGAAGGAAAATGGTCTTGTGAACTCTGAAGGGTTCGCTTTACCATAAGCACTGTGCTCAGGTACCTTGTTTATTAAGAAAATTGGGCATTAATGTAGTATTAAAATGTAATGATACATCCGGACACCCCCCCCCCCCCCTATTACCGCGCAAGGAGTGGAGTGGGCGTGAAATCTAAAAAAATAATCTGAGCCAGAGCAATCACAGAGTAAGTGGCAGGCCCAACTCTAATCATGGTAACGGTGGGGGTCAAACCCGAGCTGCTCTTAGTCAAAGTTCAATTTCCAATCAACCGAACCACGGAAGCCGTTTGATACACTTGACAACCTCAATTAAACGTAGTCGTAATAGCACACTCACTCGTATTTATTCAGTCATAAAGAACGTAATCTAGTTCATAATGACCAAACTGATAAAAGTTTATGAACAAGGATTAAGCTTAAACAACGCTAGTGCTGCGTTCGAACCTGTAACAGTTCTAATATGATTTTCTTATGGATAAAAGCTATTAACATTAATGGGTATTTCATTAATAATAATAATTACCACATCATCAACTAGACTGATGCACTAACGCTTATTAGAAGTTATAATGCAGCTGAAAGATACATTTTACAGTCTGAGTTAGTTATACTATTAAGTGGTCCTAAAATATATAAATTTCTAAATTATGTTTTATAAAATATATAAATTTCTATAATCTTAAAAAACATGACAGTATTGCGTTATCAGGTTTTAAAGAAGCACGTTTTGATCGGAAATTGATGGCATGTTTATAATTTTTGGTTCTTGTTCATAAAAACGTGTACTTTCCTTTCTTCGTATCATACCATGAAAAGTTGTAATAAAAATTAAAATTCTTGTAAGGACCAATTTCTATTTCCTTCGTGGGGTTTTATATTTAATATTATACTTAATAAGGAAAGACGGTACTTGTAGGTTATCTCCCGCCCCACCAATTTTGACAGAATATTTTCGTTAAAACTAACGAAAATATCACGACTTAACCTAACCAATTATCAAGGGCATACAGTTGATCTATTAATTATTAATTATAACATTGTTTGTTTCTGGAATAGTATTTACTAAGGACCTTTTCAAGTTTGTGTACCGTTTTTCATATAATTTATTTTTGAGAATATTTTTTGTTAAAACTAACGAAAATATCACGACTTAACCTAACCAATTAAGCAATTATCAAGAGCATACAGTTGACCTATTAGTAAATAGTAAATACTATTCCAGAAACAAACAATGTTATAATTAATAATAGATCAACTGTACGCCCTTGATAATTGGTTAGGTTAAGTCGTGATATTTTCGTTAGTTTTAACAAAAATATTCTCAAAAATAAATTATATGAAAAACGGTACACAAACTGGAAAAGGTCCTTTACTAATTACTAATAGATCAACTGTACGCCCTTGATAATTGGTTAAGTCGTGATATTTTCGTTAGTTTTACCGAAAATATTCTGTCAAAATTGGTAGTGGGGAGATAACCTACAAGTACCAGAAAGACAATATTATAATTATTTCCGAATTAAATTTTATCTGTATTGCATAAATTTTCATGAATTAGTCCATGTTACTATTAACTTATGGTAGGCAATTAACACAGATTTCTCTGACTGGAAGCATTTTGATTTTGTATATGTAAATATTATTTCACATGAACAAGGCATTAAGTTCTCATACTTTCAATCTAACCGTTATTATTTACGATATTTAACACCGTTTTGTTTACTGGCAAATAAAGGATATTTTTAATGTTAATTGTTAATAGAAAATAAATTTTAAGAAAAAATATTTGTCTTTTAATTCATATAAATTAGGAATTTTTGAGATATTTAATAAAAGTGCTACGCTTCAACATTTCACTGCAAATGAAGGTTTACCGAATAGGAATTTAACTGACATTTCGTCCAGTGGATGGCGCTACACGTTCAAATATTTAGTCTTGGCATCAATTGACTATTGTAGGTTTAAAGTTAAAAAACCTGTAAAACCCCAATAAGTATTCTGCCCAAGAAAACCTGGAAAAATTTTAATCGCCCCGAAACCCAAGTCTGGATTTATAAAGGACCGAATGCAGATTAACATGGACTAGCTGCTCAGACAGGTTTGTGTATGAATTATACAGGGTGTTCAAAAAGTCACGCAGGTAAATATGGTGAAATGTACATGCATATTCAGTCGCGTGACTTTATGAACACCCTGTATTTTCAGGCGAATAAACGTACGTGTATCACGAATAATGTAATCGCTTTCGTATCTCAGATTTTTTCCGAATATTTCATCTATAAATCCCAATTATTTTAATCGTGAAAAGAGACGCAGAATTCACGAATATAAGTGTTAGACTAGGGGTGGGGATCCTTTATTGTGTGGCGGGAAAATTTCAACTAAAATATTCTCTAGCGGGCAAATTGCAGCTTTAAAAATAGTTTGGGACATAATTAAGATGTAAATACTGTATGACTTTAAATAATCAAACTATTCGCGCGCAGTTAAAAACTAGGCCGCAGGCAACATTATGCCCGCGGGCGGCAGGTTTCCCACCTCCTGTTCTAGACGTTTTATTCTTGTTTTAATTATTTCAGAATAATTCAAAATTCGTTGAATTATCTCTCACTTTCTTTCTTAACTTTGTGGTAATTTATTTCACTATACCATAAACACAAATGACCACTCCTGGAATTATCATAATCAGACTCGAGTGAATACAATTATTTATACGGGGGGGGGTTTTATGCAGGAAGGAGGGACCAAGGGCAATGTCCGCAAAAAACGCTCCCCCCAATAGACGAAGAAAAAAGCCAAAATCAAGATCCAAGGTTTTCGAGATGACTAGACACTCCGCGTTTGATTGGAGGTCATAGACAGGGGGAAAGATGGACAGAGGAAGATTGTTTCACAGTTCACCGGTTCAGTAAATGAAAGATTCAAAATACCGATTAACACTTGCGTTAGAGAGTTCGACAGTAAAGGAATGAGAATGTGTCGAAAGTCTGGTACTGCGTGCTCTCCTTAAAAGAGGAGACATGCAGTTAGAGATTTCAGAAGAGCAACATTGCGGCGAAGAGAGGGGGATTGAAGACAGTCAGTAAGAGGTGGGGAAATGATGAGACAAAAAGCCTTTGATTCCACCCGGTCAAGTACGGCTGTGTGGGTTGAGCCACCCAACACATGAGAAGCATACTCCATACAGGGGCGGACAAGACCCCTATACGGAGACAGCAACTGAGTGGGAGCGAAGAAACTGTGGAGCCGGTACAGCACACCTAACCTCTTAGAAGCTGTTTTGGAAAGACAGTATATGTGAACTTTCCAGGAAAGATCACGAGAAAAGGAAACGCCAATAATGTCAAGAGAAGATGAAAGATTGGGTTGTGTATTGTTGAAGGTAGGGGTATAGTCGTGTGGAAGATTGTGACGAGTAGACAGATGGAGGAACTGAGTTTGTGAGGTATTGAAAGCCACAAGGTTTTCTCTGCCCCAGTCAGAGATGGCAGAAAGATCAGAGGACATGTGTACCATAAACGTCCGACGTGAAGCATGGAGTGACTGTTGAGAGGAACGCTTTGCGAGCGGGTGGAGAAGTGAAGAGTGGCATCATCGGCATAGGAGTGGCAGGACAGGAAATGCGACTTAATAGATCATTGATAAATAAAAGGAAAAGAGTGGGTGACGGGAACCCTGAAGAACACCACTGTTAATAGCTTTAGGAGAAGAACAGTGGCATCTACAACTACAGCTATATATTGTCCAGAAAGGAAATTAGAGATGCAGGCACAGATAGAAGGATAGAAACCGAAGGAGGGCAGTTTGGAAACTAAGGATTTGTCCCAGACTCTATCAGTAGATGAAAGATTCAAAATACCAACTAACTCTTACGTTAGAGAGTTCGACCGAAAAGGAGTGAGAATGTGTTGAAAGTCTGGTACTGCCTGCTCTCCTTAAAGGAGGAGGTATGCAGTTAGAGAGTTGAGAAGAGCAGTGTTCGTTATAATATAGCGATAGTAAAGAGAGAGTGAGGCAACATTGCGGCGAAGGAAGAAGGATTAAAGACAGTCAGTAAGAGAATTGATGAGACAAAAAGCCTTTGATTCCACCCGGTCAAGTACGACTGTGTGGGTTGAGCCACCCTATACATGAGAAGCATACTCCATACAGGGGCGGAAAAGGCCCCTATACAGAGACAGCAACTGAGTGGGGACGAAGAAACTGTGGAGCCGGTACAACACACCTAACCTCTTAGAAGCTGCTTTGGATAGAGAGCATATGCAAACCCATTAAAATGTCGTTGATTTTACTTACAGTGCGTACAAATTACTAGTATAAACAATAATATCTAATACCTACATATTAAATGAATAATTATAAAAATGTACCGGCGATACATGTATCGGTATCGGTATCGCTTAAGACATCTAGAAAGTATCGGCGTATCGGTATCGCCTAAGACGTTCTTCATGTATCGATGTATCGGTATCGCTTTAGCGATTTTCATGTATCGATGCCCATCACTGAATGTGAGATTAGATCATGTATTATTTCTGATGATGAAGTTGACTGAAAATCTTGCAAAAGTGGCAAAGAGTTTGGCAAAAATGACAAAAACTGTCAAGGCCGCTTATGTGATTGAAAAAGAGTGTTACCGTCACTCAGGTGCATCTTCCCAGTGCAGCACCACGGCAATGGGCTAAGTTATAGCTAACTTAGTGGGAACGACCTCATTTAATGATGAGGCCCCATTGTTTTTTTTTTTCTGTTCTTTTTTTTTGTTTATTTGAAACTTTTATTGAAACATTATTTACAAATAAAAGCACTATGGCTTTTGTGGTAGCATCTTCCGACACCATGAAAATGAAACAGAAGTACAATGTACAGATTTGTTCATCTGTAATTTTATTCAGTTACCTGCTGAAATTCAGGCGTTAAGATTTTGGCATGTTCTTTGATTGCACTTGCAGAATGAGCAGCATGGTATGGATGACGCAGCGCAAGGGCATTTTGACCTCTTGGTACAGGTTTTGCAGCTGCAAGGTTCAATCAAATCCTGAGGTTTATCTGGGTAATCGGTTAGTTGAGGTTCCAAAAGTTCCTCATCAGACTTTACGTAACCATAGTCAAGTGGATTTAAATTTTCAGATATGGAGCCATATGGAGAGTCAAGCCAAAGTTTGCACTGAAGATATGCCCGTTTAATATGCAGTCTAATACTTTTTGAAGAGCAAGAAAGCTGAGTAAAATCGATTTTGTCCCCAGTTTTGTAGTATTGCTCAGATCTTAGTTGATCAAATGATATGGATTTTGACTTGGGTTTGATGCAATGAACCAGAAAGTTTTCGGCACCTTCGATTATTTCCTCTGTAAGTGGTTCCTTGCCAAAGTCCTTAATTTCATCAAAGTAGTTTGACTGCTTCAGTGCACTAGATTTTGTGGCTACTTTACTGACACTGTCACAGCCAGTTAAAGCATGCAAGGCAGGTAAAACTTGGATCAAATCGTTTTCAAGCTTTTGATGCAAGCCATGCAGAGGAATGATTTTGCGACTTGTTCCAGAGCCTTTAACAAACCATAATTCCTTCAGGCCATGCTCAATCCATTTTGTTAAATGGTAGATGAGGCACACAAAGATATCAGTATCACTGGTAGCTACTGAAACTGTAGCTCCACCACCAGGCATTGCTTTATCCACCACATAGTTTGCACGTAACATCACTGTGTCATCTGCTTCTTCTTGTGAAGAACAAAGCTCAGGAATTTCGCAGACCTTCCCATTTTGAAATTGGACACAAACTTCAGGTTTTTCAAGAGTACCACCTCCCAGTACAATTACTTTATCTCCATGGTAGTTTTCCATGAAAAAGCCGACAAAATTTTTTTTGAAGTTTTCCTTGTTATCTGTGGAACGCCAATACTTGTTGAAGTCAATTGGAAGCCTCTGCTCAGGTGATGTTATGGAAATTTGTATTTTCGAATGCGCAATTGATCGTCTCATCTGTTCTCCAGTCTTGATGCTTGAAGCCTTGTAATTTTCAAATAAGATATGAATTGTGGTTGACTTGGATCCAATACTCAAAAACATATTTAAAAGTGACTGTCAAATTCACCAAATGTTTTCAACATTGCTTTTTTCACCGGGAATTTCCTTACTTGAGCCATAAAATCTACGATCATTGCATCATTCCTTTCAAACAACAATGGGAGGTCTTCACCCAGTTTCTTTTCACGTTCCGATCCCAATTCCGATTTCTTAGATTTCTTCAAAAAACCATCACTGTCTACAAGAAAAAATGGAAAAGATGTAATTTCATGGAAAAGTAATTGATTCAATGGAAATTCCCTGAGCTGAGCAAATGCAATGTAGTTCAGTGCTGCAATGGTTTCTTTTTTATGTCATATTCCTTTCGTTTTCTGTAAGTGTTCCTCGCTGTTGCGGGTTTTTGCCTCTTAATTGCTGCAAACAAAGTTTCTGTTTTTTTCTCAAGCCGTTCGGTTTTGAAATTCTTGTAAGCAACATCTCCTCTATCCAGGCAAGTAATGTGATATGTATAAGACTCTTTATCCTCTTCACCGGTAGCATTGTTTCTGAATGGTTTGCCATCTAATGTTTTGCTCAATGTGTTTCCAACTTTGTAAATGTACTGTTGAATAGCTTGGACATTACTGGAGCTCGATAAGGCATGGCTCTTGGAGTATTCATGATGAATATCATACTCGTCACGATTTTCAAACTGGCCGGAACCTCTCATTTGTGAAGAATATAAGTCCTTCTCATGTTTAATAATATTCCACAGTGCCACTGCTTCCTTTCTCCGAGTAAAGCCAATTAATCCTCCGGACACTTTTGCAGGCTTATTATAATGTTGCTCAAGTGCCTGGTCCATTGGAACTCCACTACATTGTCGTGTCGTTCTCCTCACTACAAAACCACCACTAAGGAATGATTTGTGGAGATCAGGAAAATGTACCTCAAGGTTTAAACAATCTTCAAAGAAGATTGGTGCCGATCTGGCGTAGTTGGTTCTATTGTAGGCGAAGAAAAGTGGGATTGATCTCTGTATGGAAGAAAGAAATAGTGACCAATCACCTGCCCGTATTTAGTAGGTTAAATCTCTGATGAGTGAATACAATCTATTGGTAAAATGATACCAGTAATGAAAGTTTTCATTACTATCAGACCTCTGCTTTATATATTGTTGAAAGGATTGAGACAGAGTATATATCGAAGACTTAAAGTGATAGCGTGGGGTAGACACCCCAGTTAGGTTACTTAGGTTCTAGCAAACAATCAAAAGCACTTACTGGTGCGTTGAATTAGATATTCCTCTGCAGTGACGTCAGTGGCGGTCCTAGCTTACATGACGCCCTGGGCGAACCTCACCTTCAGCGCCCCCCCCCCCCCCTGTTCGCCAACACACACATTCGAATCCCCCCAAAATAAAGGACAGACATAACTCTTTCACAAAATAACTTTTTATTGGACTAATTGTTGGAACTTCAGAACCAAAACAAAGACTCAAATTTCTGAATTTTACAAATCCTTCATCACGTAAATAGAATAACTCACTTAAGAGAATGTAATTATGATACTATGAACAGGAAAAATACAAATTAAATTGCACAACTGCCATAAATAAACTAGAGAATCAAATTTCTAAATTGTACAAATGCTCTATCACATAAATAGAATAAGACACTTAAGAGAGGGTAATTATTATGCTACACTTTGAACAAGAAACAAAATAAATTGCACCACAGCACAACTGCCATCTAAAGCCTGACTTTCTTACCTTCCTTGATGCAAAGTCATTGATCTTTTATTATTTATTTTATTTTATTTTTTATTTTTATTTATTTCTTTATTATTATTCTTATTTTTATTTTTATTTTTTTTGCAGGCGCTCATGCCGCCCCTCCACAAATGCCGCCCTGTGCGGCTGCCCATATTGCCCATATGAGGAACCGCCACTGAGTGACGTGCACAGACTTTCAGAAGGGCAGGGGCTCAGTTGAAAAAGGGCACTCCCCTAACATTTTTAAAAATGAAATCCGCAATGCCATATAGGCTATATATATGTATACACACACAAAGAAAAATTTTAAAATTAAAATATATTTCCCTTCACTTTTATTATCTTAGGCCTAATCTAATCTAATCTAGGCAGTAGACCTAATTAAGCTTTTGTTAACCAAATTCACAATATTTAATAGCATGCAATTTCTAAATAGTTACTTTACTTATAACTTTTATAAGTATCAATCAGCAGGATAAAGGGCAGAAGGATCTACCGTAATTGTCGTCCTTGCGGAAAAATTGCATCGTTTTATAATAAATAATCTAGGTATTTTTATTCACTTTTAATGAAAATTGTATTGTTTTTAAAAATCAATTTCATATTAAAAATGAAAAGGTTATGATATGTTGTTTAATAAATCATTTATTAATTTAATGAAATTCATGCCAGTACTAAAACCCAAAATCCATCGTTTGACACACTGGTGTACTGATGGGCCTAGCCTAGTAGGCCTAAGACTAAGTAGGGGACGTGGACGTTTTTACCAACTTTACGAGTAATGTCATACAATATTTTTTGGAGTAATGTCACACTGCTTTGGATTCCAACTTACAATAATTATCAGTGAGAAATCACTAGTTAGCTTAGGTTAACGTAAAATAAACAAACAGTAAACAATACACCCACATACCCGAGAGACGCAATCAACAGTGAACAGCTGCAGTCAGTGTTACCACTAGGGACGCCCTCCCTGATTGACAAAATAATAGTAACGGTATGTTAAGTTTATTATTCTAATAAAAAAATCATAGATCAAAGTAATTCCAGTTTTGAAAAATCTGTTGAAGTAGCAGTAACTAAATAAAAATATAACTAATTAATTCAAATTTATGTCGAATCAATATATTTATGAATTTTGACTAAAAGGGCACTTTTGATATGAAGAAGAAAAAGGGCAGGGGCTCAAGCACCCCAAGCACCCCCCCCTGTGCACGTGCCTGTTCCTTTGGGAGCCTACCATCAGATTCCTGTGTCCAACAAACAGCCTACCTAACTCTCTCTTACATTACCAATTTAGAAGCTGTAGACATTACCCCTAACTATACTTAAGTACGGACAACTTCCTACCCCATTTGTCACCTTAGAAACACCACCTAATTATACTCAGCACCAACGATTAGGTCAGATAGGAAAAAACATCTCTAGGCTAGCCTAAAACAATACGAACGGCCGCGTTGGTTCGTTTATGCCTTGTTGTTGCCATTCAGCTTAGCTTTAGTGATATTTCCCCTTTAGTGACTTTTAGACTATATACATATATATATGTGAAAAATGCTCTGTATGAATTGGTCCACAATTAACCCACCCCTTATTTCTCCAGTCTAACTATAGAGTAGATCAAGTCTAGCCTAGAGGGGTCAGCCTAGAGATTCCGGAAATGGTCCAGAGCTGGCAGATAAATTGAGGTCCACAGTAGGATTCTTCACCAAACTAGGTTAGGGCAATCTACCTTTACCTTTGTTAAGCTATGAGTTGATGTTGGGTCTTAGGCCACGATGTAGGCCTAAGTTGTCTGACCCAGCTTAATTTAATGAATCTACCTAAACTGGGTTAAAAACACAATTAGTCACATACTGCTAGTTATTAGAGAGTCCCTTTTTCCGTCCTTGTTTAATTGTTAAGAGCGTACTTGCTGGTGGGGATCTGTTTCGTTGTCTGTTCTTGTCCCTTCTCCAGTTCCGTCCTCTCGCCCCGTTCCTCGTTTTCGTTCTCCTTTTTTCTCCTTTTCGCCGGGCTTTTTCCACCAGCGTCGTCTTGGTTTTTTCCTCGGTTGGTTGATCGGTAATGTATATCTATTACCGAGCACGCTCTTGTCACACAGTATATAAATAGTAGTGTGGAGAATAAACTCTGGTGAGCAACCAATTGGTTTCATCCACCAGTTATTGACATAAACGGAATTTAATAATTGTTAGATTAACTACCTACCTACTCAGTGAACCATTTTCGTTACCTCCCAACTACCCACTCATCAGTTTTCCATATATATTATATATATATATGATGAATAAAACCACGAAGGAAAAAGAAACACAAAGGGGTGCTCAAGCGCTTTCGTCTAATGACATCCTCAGGAACACTGGAGTGAAAGGACAGATCAAGGCAATATATAGGTTACAAAAATAAACATACATACATACATATTCACATATATATACATATATATATATATAAATATAATATATACTATATATAGTAAGCATAGAAAAAATTGTGGGAGGAGCCAACATTTATATGGTCACAGAAGAATAAAGAAATAAAAATAAATATAAATATAAATTGAGAAAAATTAATTACAAAATAGTGCCTTAGTGATATATATGTCACAGCCTAAAAATCATAAAGAAATAAACAGGCAAATAAAAAAAACCCATAAATACATATACATACATATATATATATATATACATATATATACACATATATACATATATTATATATATATATAAAGACACTTTTAGCACTTTGGCCGACCTTCCATATAAATTCAAATGGCTTTTTTATGGAACAGGTCACAAAGATATACATTACAACCTCACAAAGGTTCTGCGGGATGATTTCTCATTTCGTGAAGGTCAAGCTTGTATATATATATATATATATATGTGTGTGTGTGTGTGTGTGTGTGTTTGTATATATGTGTGTATATGTATATATATATTTGGGTATGCGGGTATATATGTGTACGTGTATTATTTGTAATTTTTTCAAGTTATATTTATTTTTATTTCTTTATTCTTTTGCGACCTACCGTTTTCTCAGACAATAATTATAAAAACAAATTTGGTAATTTTTTTTTCCCTTATGCATATATATATATATATATATATATATTCTGTATATATTGCGTTTATATTTCGTATATATACCGTAAATATGTTGTATATATATTTTATTGTTCTTTATATATCATCTAGGGATCATTTTGTTTTCCAATTTATATTTACTTGTATTTTGTGTATTCGTTTGTGACTATAATATGCATATGTGGTAATTTTTCCCTTATAAATTGGTGTGCCTCTCTTAAATTTATCTTTCAATTTTTTTTTTTAATAATGTGACATATATATCAATTTGGCAGCATCTATTAAATCGATTGTAAAACCTCCCTCTTGAGCTTGAATTGGTTGACTCCACTTACAATATTTATATTTATTTTTATTTCTTTATTCTTTTGTGACCTGTTCCATAAAAAAGCCATTTGAATTTATATGGAAGGTCGGCCAAAGTGCTAAAAGTGTCTTTATATATATTATATATATATGTATATATGTGTATATATATGTATATATATATATATATATGTATGTATATGTATTTATGGGTTTTTTTATTTGCCTGTTTATTTCTTTATGATTATTTAGGCTGTGACAATATATCACACTAAGGCACTATTTTGTAATTAATTTTTCTCAATTTATATTTATATTTATTTTTATTTCTTTATTCTTCTGTGACCATATAAATGTTGGCTCCTCCCACAATTTTTTCTATGCTTACTATATATATGTATATATTTATATATATATATATATGTATATATATATTATGTATATATATGTGAATATGTATGTATGTATGTTTATTTTTGTAACCTATATATTGCCTTGATCTGTCCTTTCACTCCAGTGTTCCTGAGGATGTCATTAGACGAAAGCGCTTGAGCACCCCTTTGTGTTTCTTTTCCTTCGTGGTTTTATTCATCATAAATACTTTTCACGTGTCACTTTCGTGAAATAATTTTTCATATATATATATATATATATATATATATATATATATATATATACACACGTCACCTCACTCCTTCCCTACAAGTTTAGTCTGTCAGGGGGATGAGGGACTCTAGACGACCTGCGGAGCGGGGTTGATGTAGTAGGATTAGGTGCAACCTGCATAGGCGGGCGAGTTGAACCATTTTCCGGAGGATCAGTTCTCTCTTCCGGAAGACTCTGGTCTTTCTGCAATTCACGTTCCCATATCTGGTCCTGATGGCGTTTAATAGAACGACCATCTTCTAGTTGGCACTTGAAGGAAACAGCATAACTGGATCATTAGGTTGCGCTTCTATAACTATCCCTCTTTTAGTGTCGTGGTACAACTTCTGTTTTTCCTGATGGAGTAAAACTCGTTGTTGTAACGTTTCGTTTGGACGTAACAAATCGAAAACTGAACGAATTCCCCGGCCAATCATAAGTTTAGAGGGAGACACCCACGTCGTGGTGTGAGGTGTTATTCGATATTTAAACAAAAATTTATCCAACACCACTTGCATTTCCTCCCCATGAGAATGACGCAAGGCCGACTTGAAAGTACGGACCATGTTTTCCGCGAGACCGTTAGTAGATGGGTGGAAAACACTAGACCGGACATGTCTAATGCCATTTAGGTGGACAAAAGAACGAAATTCCTCACTGGTAAAACAAGTACCATTGTTGGAAACCAGGACTACAGGTAAACCCCATCGAGCGAAAACCGAACGGAGTAAGCGAATAGTAACACCCGAAGTCGTGGAAGTGGTTGGAAAAATTTCACCCACTTAGAGTAGGCGTCCACAATGACTAGGAAATAAGTATTATTTATAGGACCTGCATAGTCAACATGGATCCTATGCCACGGTATAGTAGGCCATTCCCAAGGATGAAGTGGACTTTTCCTTGGGAGATCTCTGTTCTCTAGGCAGCTTTGACAGGAACGAACCAATTATTCGAGTTCTCCATCTAAACCAGGCCACCAGAAATAAGCTCTCGCCAGCTCTTTCATTTTTGTTGCACCCATGTGTTCAGCGTGAAGTTCCTTCATTAAATTCGACCTGCCTTCATTTGGAATTATCACTCTGTGCCTGTGGCTCCATAAGAGACAGCCATTTTGAATCGAGAGGCCAGACTGACGTTGATGAAAAGGCTGTAATTCACTCTCAACCTTAGTAGGCCAACCAACTGAGCAGAAATAGATGACCCTAGACAGAATAGGGTTTGATTTTGTTCACTGATCTTTTTGTACCACAGATATTGGAGTGGATTCCCAAAACTCCACCAAGTGAACTCATTCTGCAGGTATAGGTACACAATCATTTGGATTTTCTAAGGGCAACCTACTTAGCGCATCAGCCGTACCTAGAAGTTTAGAAGACCGATATACTAAGTCAAATTTATAGGCTTGTAGAATCAGTGCCCATCGTTGAATCCTACCTGAGGCCATAACTGGAATATTTTTATTAGGTGAAAATAAACCTAAAAGAGGCTTATGGTCACTAATTAGTTTAAATTCATGACCCCATAGATAGAAATGAATTTTTTTGGTAATTATTCGTTTTAGTGCTTTTCCTCCTTTCTGAACCAAAACACATTTTTCTGGTGTTTTGTGGTGTGATTTGTTCAAATCTGAACTTCGTTTCTTTGGGAAATGAGCCGTTTTTGAGAAATTTTAAAATTGAAAATTTCTCAAAAATGGCTCATTTCCCAAAGAAACGAAGTTCAGATTTGAGCAAATCACACCAAAAAATGCCAGAAAAGTGTTTTGGTTCAGAACTGAACTGACCTGACCTGAACTGACCTGACCTGACCTAAACTGACCTGACCTAAACTGACCTGACCTAAACTGACCTGACCTAAACTGACCTGACCTAAACTGACCTGACCTAAACTGACCTGACCTAAACTGACCTGACCTAAACTGACCTGACCTGTATTTTTTCGTAATTTCTTACCTTAAATAGCACCATTAGGGTGTTTATAGAAATCCGCAGCGACCAACATGAATTTGTGGAGATGTTGTTGAGAGGGATATTCACAGTTGAACAAGTACCATGCAAGATACTTTGAATAGGATTGGGTTTTGTTGCCAGACCGTAATATCCAGCTCTTCACGTCTTTCCAACAAGGTAAAACACAGTGACTCGTAAAGAAAGCTTCAGCACCGGCTTCTTTCTTATAAATATCTTGTATTAATTGATAGTAATCCAAATCACAACCTTCGCAAATCATAATGAAAATGACTCAGAAAATGAGTATGCATTATCAGAGATTCAAAATGTACGTCTCTGATTGGTTGGATAAGGTCACGTGAAACAAAAACCCGTTTTGGTTGTTTTGACCTATGTTTCCTAATTTTGCCACGAGATGTCTCCCCATAAAACTGGAGAGGGCGATGTTCGTTAAAATTTTAACAGCGTTAAGAGCTAAATACTCGATCAATGGCCTATAATGGCTACTTTTTACGTCTAATTTTTTTTTTTTTTTTTTTCTATAAAAAATAATTATTATTTCCTTGATTTTTATCAGTTTCCCTGAGGTTTCAAGGTGTCCTGAATACGAATTTATGTTAAATTGTCATAGAATGTCTCCTATCAAAAATGAACAAAGCATTAAAACGAATATTAACCATTTTTTTTACTGCAAATACTAAGGCTAATGCTTCACGTTCCACTTGTGCATATCGTCTTTGTCTCAGTTATTGTTCTAGAAGCAAAACAGATAGGCCTATCTACACCATCATTGTGGTGAGATAACACTGCCCCAATTCTATAAGAACTGCCGTCTGCTGAAACTACGAGAGGAAGTTTAGGATCATAATGCACTAGGAGAGTGGACTTTAGTAGTGCGTCCTTGGAAGCCTCAAATGCTTCCTTTTGAGTTTTCTCCCATCTCCACTGTTCCCCAGATCGTAATAGCTTATTTAGGGGTTCAAGGACTAAATGACTAAATTGAAAATCATGTGATTTGGTAGTAATTTAATGTAATAATTTGGTATACAAAATAATATCCTTGCTTCAAAAACAATAAAAAATAACTACCTACATCAATTTTAATTCAAGAATTCCATTTTTCCGTAAATTCGTAACAAAATAACATGTGCGTAAACATCCTATCAACATTTAAAGTGGCAATAAGATATCAGTCTTTATTTGAAAGTAACCAATGTAGTCATGTCCTTTTTGCTGCGGTTCCTTGACATCAGCATTTGGCTTGCTACTTGTGCTTTGATGTAGCCTTCTCGCCTCTCGTGACTGTAAACTTGACTAGCTGCTTCTGTGACCATTTTCACACATCTCTCCCAGGGTTTCGGAGCCGGTAAAAAAACTTCTGGCTCCGGCTCTTTTATAGTAAATTCTGTTAATTATAAAATAAATATCTAGATTTATATAACTAATTGTCCAATTTAGTAATGTTTTGCTGGTTTGCTTTAGTTTTTGAACTGGCAGAAGTACTGGGTCTTGAAAGCTCAAGCATTTGCTTTTCTATCATTTTTGATATTTCAGGATGTAATCGACTCGAGTGTCTTTTCAAATTATATGCTCTTGAGGAGACATCAGGCTTTTTGCTTTGAGGCTTGGTAATTTTAGTTCTACACGTTGAAATATTTCCCGAAGCATCAGAAACTTCACAAATATAAACAGTGTTTCTTATCTGAACTTTCAGTAAAATACTTGAATATATCAGACTTCTTTATTGAATCTCTATCCATTATGAAGGGTCATAGACTGATAATTATAATTAAAGAATCGAGTACAAATTACAAAGAATCTGAAAAAAAAGAAATTTAGCAATACAAGATAATTGACCTAAAAATAAAAATAGTTCAATCCAAGTCAGAAGGACCAACCTTACTAGGTATGTATCTAGGTAGTTACCTACTTAGATAAATAGTTAGTACCTACCTACCTAAGGTCTCCACCGCCATAAAAAAATTTTTACCTATATAATTAAGTGTTGTTAAGACAAATCTTCCCAAATATTTAATGGTTAAAAAATGGAAATGTGCAGATTATTCCTATAACTCCCACACCTCCATAAAATCCAAGAATCCTATGGTACCATTTTTTGTAATATATTACAAGAATTATAATTTGCAACTAAACCTATATTTAACAAATAACAATTTAGGTAGCAATATATCGCCCAGAGCTAGACCATGGAGCCGTATTTTCAAGGTTTCTGGCTCCGGCTCCGGCTCCGGCTCCAGGTAAGCAAAATTCACTGGCTCCGACTCCGGCTCCGAAACCCTGATCTCTCCACACTCTGTGTGTGAGAAGGCCACTTTTGTACTTGCATTGGGGCCTCTTTAAGTTGTGTTAAATCTTTGTTTGTTATACATGTCAGTGGTAGCTCCAAAACTTCCGAACTCAAGTTAACTAATTCTGACAATTTTGTGGCATTGATGTTTATCGGAGGTACCTTCCTTGTCTGAACAGAGTAGTCTCCCAGCTGGTCATCATCTAGTGATGTTCCTCTAAGCTTTAGAATGATTTCCATAGCCTCTGTTCGCTCTGGTACATTGGCTGCAGAGTATTACTTGTAAAACTGCCTCTGGCCTAGCATACCAAGCGGATCTTATCACCACAGGTAATACGATGTCCACCACTACTTTCCTTTGGATTCTCAGTAGCTGTAATTGAAACAAGATGTGGTTGGGCCCCTCCATCCACATTGGATTAAGTTTTACATTGAACCAGTGAGGAAGATAAAACCAAATAATAAATTCAACAATGAACATCAAATTCTGTAGCATTTTGCCCTTCAGTGCATGTTTGGAAACCTAAATCCTACAGAAACGAATTGCTGTAGTCAACAAACGACTGTGACTTACGGGTTCAATCAATTGCATACCATTTTAGGCCTCAGATTGGCAAAGGTAGAAAACCTTATGCTATTATCATTTTCTTTATATTTTGAATATAATTCTTTTAAATTTCCTAGTAATAGACATTTTTGCTCATACTCTTTTTTACCATCTTTATTTCTTATGCTAACACAATCAGATTTCCCTGCACACAAACGACTGACTTCATCATTTTTGCAGAATTCCTTTATTTGAGAGATTATATCTTCAATTAGTTTTCTTCCTTTACTGTAGATAGGAATCTGTGGCATAATACCAATTGTTGTTTCAAATGTCTGGCTTTGTCAACCATGTATCTGGTTGCACCAAACAAATTCATTGTCCTAGAAATAGGAAATGGCGAGAGTGTAAGTATCTGAAGCCTCCTTTTGTATGGTGATGTGGATTTGAAGTCTTGTACAAGATCACTCGTGAGGTTTTCGTACCTATAAAAAAAAAACATAACCCCAAATTACTGTACAATATTAAGGATTAAGTACATAATTTATATTATTCAAGAATTAAGGAAGTACTGTACTTCATGAATTTGAACATATACCAGTATATTTTGTATATGGGATGATGTCACATTTTAGGAAATATAGGTAGCTAATGTCTACATATATATCCAAACATGACAACCTATAATACTGTACCTATATACAGGTATTTACATGCATACATTAATAGTTCAGAGTTATCTTATTAATTATTTTTAGTTTCTTACCTCTCCAAATCTACTTCTTTGAGATGCTGTTTACTTACTGGCTCACCAACATCTTTAATTTCAGTGGCAAATGCAGTTTCCAACTTCCTCTTGAGGGAGGTTGAAGCTTTCTTTGTATTTTTGTGAAACTGCCTTTGATCTGCTTCCACTGCTCAGGGCATCTGAAAAATATTTGAAATACAATTAATTAATAAATATAAGTATGACATATCTAGTGGCAACAATCTGAATTTCTGAACTGAAGTACAGGGTGTCCAAGAATTATCTGTACAATTTTTGGCTATTATTAAAAGTCAACTATGAAGTGTAGAAATTCCAGTGTTGTCCCATTTTACAGAGAATCTCATTAAGTTTTTTCTGATACCAAGTTTTGACAAGTTTTTTAGAAATTCCAGTGTGTCCGAACATTATCTGTACAATTTCATCTTTTAATAAAATTCTTGATAACACACGTAAAATTCTTAAACAAGATTATTTAGAATCTATATTTTCAAAAGTTTTTTATTAAAGTAACGTTGTTACAAACATTCGATATGTGCACCATTAGTGATTCGAAAAATATCCAATTGATACTCCAAATGTTGCCATGTACGCTGCAGCATATCCACATCAATTCGCTCAATAGCAGCTGTGATTCTTGCTTTTAAATCATCAATGTCTGTCACCCGTGTACATTTTTAAAAAACTTAATGAGTTTCCCTCTCAAATGGGACAACACTGGAATTTCTACACTTCATGGTTGACTTTTAATAATAGCTAAAAATTGTATGGATAATTCTCGGACACCCTGTATATTTTTTAGATAATTTCATATAGCTATGTATTAGGTATAAGACAACTACACTGCACCCTTGATATATGCATCTTCAGCATATGCAAATTTGCTGTTATGCAAAAACCCTATTTCTACCAAGAATTCAGTATATGCAGAAAAATCCGCATTTATGCGCCACCTAGTGTGAAATATTGCTGAGCCACTGAGCGCACCAATGTGTTCCTGCCAAACAACAACAGTCTTGCATAAACTGTTATAGCGTGTTGGTGTGTGCACATTGTGCTCTAGACTGTGTTGTGTTTTTCACTATTTTTGAGTTTTGTCTTACTGTTTATTGTAGACATGACTTCTAAACATCATTGGTATCGTATATCTTATTAGGCTTACTAATGTCCTTTAATATAAATTTATACTGTACAGTATTGATGTAATATATACTATTATCTTGTTGAATGTTTTTGGTATAAAGAAGTGGCATATTTATTGTTGGGGGTGCCAGGAGGGTAAAAAAAAACTGGTGGTGGAACGCATCCCTATTTTTTTTCATTTAACTATAAGTTTGATATAGGTGAATTTGCATTATGCGAGGTTTTAGCAAAACCTATCCCTCGCATATATTGAGGGCGCAGTGTATATCTGAATTAAATTTCAGCTGACAATATAAAAATGCATTATCTGTACACACATTAATAGCTAGTTACTTACGTAATTTCACTGGGGTAATATGAAGTTGCTCCAAAGTTGCATTAAGATCTTCTCGTTGAATATCTCTATCCATTTTGAACAGTACATTTTCTTGGAATTTTTTCTGGGGATATGTCAGGTGAAGTAGTCGTACTTTCAGTACTACTAGTTATTGCTTCTGGCAGTCTGAATTATTCTTCAGGTTTTGCGTGTTTATTAATTAATTTCAGACAATTTATACAAACTTCTGATTCATCACTGAAATTATATTTAGGGTCACTATTTTCAACAAGCTTTGGAAGTGGCCTCAAGTTTCACAGAATAGGCTTTTTGTGCAGTTCAAAAGGGTTGCAACAGCACTTGTTATAGCTTTTATGTGTAGACATTTTCATCAAACACTTTTACTTACCATATTTAAAACACTGTGTATATGTAGATAAATGTATGTTTTATTTTTGTTGTTGTTTATAGACCTCCCGTTCAACCCCTCAATATAGATACTAGATTTTACTCACTTCTTGGTAATTTTATTGACAATCGGAATAGTATAATTGTCGGAGACTTTAACTGCCCTAATGTTAATTACAAGAATTTTACGGGTAATGAAGAGGGTTTGAGATTGGTTGAGTTTATGGATGATAACTTTTTACGACAGATAGTTACCGAACCAACGCGTGGTGATAATATTTTAGATTTGGTGATGACGAACGGGGAGAATATAGTCGAAGGTTTAGATGTAGGCGAGAGTTTAGGATGTAGCGATCATCAAATAATAAGGTTTAAGTTATTGATAGAAAACACTCAGGATAGTAATGTAATAGAAGTCCCTGATTTTCGTAGGGCTAATTTTGATAGTTTCGCGGATAGGATGAGAGTAGTGGACTGGGATAACTTATTTATGGGTAATGACACAAATTTGCGTTGGGTGGCATTTAAAGAAAGTTTTAGGAATATTGAAAGGGAGTTTATTCCTCATAGGCGCAAGCGCGCTAGTAATTGTGGTAGACCAAAGTGGTGGAGTAGGGAAATAGGAGAGTTTATAAACGAGCGTAATAGAGCGTATAGACTTAGTAAGCGTAATGGCCAGGTAGCTAACTTTAATAGATATATTGAGCTTAGACGTCAGGTTAAAAGATCAGTTAGGAATGCCAAGCGTAATTTAGAGATACTTATAGCTGCGGATTAGGGTGTTTCATAAATTAAAAGTTTGGAAAAATTTTAATCCACATGGATCCCCTTGTTCCATTTGCTGAGGAGACTGATAAACTGAAGTATTAATTCAATAGTTTAAAGTTTACGGGTCCCCAGTTTGATGCTCTGGCAGATCATAAACGGAAAAAATTAAACAAAAATCTGTCAATGAATTTTTATTCAACAAACGAGTACCATTTCACTACACATTTTCACAAAGATACAAAAAACATAACACTTCTTGCGAATCATTTGTCCATGAAATCCTTCTTGGTTTTATTCGGTATTTCGCCCTATGCTGCATCACAGTTTTGAGCAAATACTGCTTCTGCTCTTTGTTCTTCGTCAGAGAACAGTTGAACTCTTTGGCGAGCGCGATGGCTCTTTCGGCCCGATTGTTGACGACAGAGATTTTGTTAACAGTTGCCGCTGCTTGCTTGAAGCCCTCTACTTCAGTCCACTCGGCAACTGGCTTTTTCAAGAATTCTGTGTCCAAGTCGAATGCATGGAAGAAAGCCATCGTCTTTCCTGTCACGAACTCCGCCAGGTGTTTCGAGGCAAGATTCCTGACGTTCTTCCCTTGGGGTCGCTTGAGTTCCTTTTTCGATGCGGGCTTACCCAAACTGATGACCATCTGAGCCTTTTCTTCATCTGCCACATCTGCGTCGAAGAATGCCATGGCAATAAGAGTCTCAGAGATGTACCATAGGTGTCGAGACATGGCTTCTTGCGCAGCATTAACACACGAATATCCCAACATGGCAAAGGCTTCCGCTTCACGCAGAAATTCCAGATCAACTGCGGCAGCCTTGCTTGAGGTTGCAGCACGAGTCCAACCTCGGATGTAGACGAGGGATACGAAGAGACCTACGGCTGTCAGAGCTTCCAACTCGTGACTCGACATCTTGAACTGCTTCTTCAGTAGAATTACTTTCAAGGAGTAGATGGCTATCGCCATCCATCGAGTGTGATGGTAAGCGCCAGGGGCTCTGAGAGGGAAATCCACCACTTTTGCTTCTCCCAGGAAGATGAGAACCAACTGTAGCAGTTCCTTGTAGTCATCGCGCTGATGCGACGTGCTCACCATCCCTCTCACCAGCAGGACTGACTTCTCCCTCAGTTCCCTCATAGAGTCATTGACTTGAGCAAAATCGTACGGCCGCACGTCCAACCGGTCGATGAACTTCCATTGTGCCTGAAACCTCTTGAAAACGGGTATATTGGGGCCACTTGAAGGGCCGTATGCACGCTTGAAGACGGAGCTGAGGATGACTTCATAGATGTGATGCCGACAGGGGAAGTACATGAGTTCTCTGCCAAGACCTTTCTCAATCAGGACGCAGGCCCTGATATGAATCCCGGTGTTCGACGCTGTCGTGTCGAAAGACAGTCCCCGCACGCGCTCTTCCATCCTGTGTTCCTTGACCAAATCCAAGCAAACTCGCGCTATCTTCTCGCCGGTTCCGGATGTCACCTTAGGAATACCGAGCAACTTCTCCTTGCCGTCGCCAGAGACGAGGATGGCAATCCAGTCAACGCTCTCCTTCCATTGCTCATTGTCAGGTAGGAGCTTACCGTCCCAATGCAAGACAAGAGGCTGACCAGGACAAACTTCGTCGGATTGATAACTTTCAGCAGCCACCTTCCTGAGAGCCTTGCGTGTGCGGTACATGGTACTGGCAGAAATGGACAGTTCATCCAAGTCAAAACCTAGTGATTTAGCCGCTGCAGCGTACGACATAGCTGAATCGCGGTACAAAATATTCAGCCGATCGTAGGTAGTCGTCACATCCTGTGAGATCAGATTCCTGCGTCGCTTCTTGGTATTTCCCTTGGAGGAGGATGGAAAAACTTCCACGGTTGGGTCAACGACATCTGAGTCAGTCTCTGACGAAGTTGAAATCACTAAAGCCCCCGTATCTTCTGCAGCTCCTTGTTCCTTCCTGGCCTTCTCCTGTTGTTCCTTAATCTTGTCCAGCGTCTTCCTTTTCCTAATCTCCTTATAGTGAAGCTTCATGTCAACAGGGCCCATGCTGCAGGAATTTGGATCTTCACGCTGCATGTCGAGAAAGTGGATGTCCTCCTGATTCTTCATCATTTCCTTAGCCTGTGAATGAGCAATGTCCATGATCTCCTTCGCTATTGCCTCCTTGAACATCGCCTCCTTCACTCGGAAGGACTCTGCTTTATGTAACTTGTGCTTCACAAGCCGGTCGTATTCCTTGAGAAGGGATTCCATCTTCCTCAAGGCCAAATCTCGACGCATCATGGGGATTCTCGCTCTCTCCCAAAATATGAGACAGGCATCCAGGCACAGGTTCAGGCATTTAGTACGTCCAAATTTTTGCTCCTTTTGGTGGTAAAAGTATTTTTTGAGTACTTGCAACTGAGTTGGAAGGCCACTTGATGTGATGTTCGCATCCGTCTGGCCAATAAGAAACACTTCTGTTTTCGCTCTGGTAGACACCTGGAAAAGAAAACAAACTAAATAATTCCACAGAAATAATTTCACATCGTAATTAATTTCATTAATTAAATAAAGAAAAGCAGTAACTGGGACTCGAACCAGTGTCATTGCCGTTTGGTGGCATCGCTCAAGTCGGCATACACAGCACGCTATCCACTACACCATCTAGGGAGTGGATAGTGTGCTGTGTACGCCGACTTGAGCGATGCCGCCAAACGGCTATGACACTGGTTCGAGTCCGTTACTGCTTTTCTTTATTTATAAAACTGATACGTGTACACTACGTTCTCTTTGACAATTCATTAATTAAATAAATTTCAATACCGCAGTAAAATTACATTAATTAGTATCATAAATAATTACCAGCTTAGTTGTCCAATATGCAACAGACTAATTAATTTCATGTAATATTAATAATAAATATCACTACCACAGTAAAATGACAGAAATTAAATAATAATAAATTTCAATACCACAGTAAAATGAGATAATTAGTAGCATATATAATTACCTCCATAGTTGTCCAATAGGCTATACAACACGAACCGCTCAAGTGACGAAGAAAACCGTCTTCACTGCAGGCAGGCGAGAAATGAACTGACAAAAAGTCATCAAAGTTGGGGACCTCTAAATGCAGCGCGATCTGGTTCAAACTTGCACAACCGTGTTTTCTTGTTCTTTAGAATATGGAGAAATGTGTGGATTAAAACTCCAAGCTCATTTTTATTTTACCCTATAGGTATGAAACACCCTACTGCGGATAGTAAACATAATCCAAAAAAGTTTTTTGAATACGTTAATAATCGTAAGCCGGTAAAAAATAACATAGGTCCTCTAGTGGATGTTAATGGCGCTTTGGCTTCTGACGCTCAGGCGATGGCGGGTATTTTCAATAACTTTTTTGCGACAGTTTTTACCGTAGAAGACGTAAATAATGTCCCCGACGTGGATGATATCGTTCCATTTAGTAGTGAGACACTTTTGGCTGAAATAACTGTTTACGAGGCTGAGATTGCGCATTATATCGATAGGCTAAAAGTTAGCAAGGCTCCAGGCCCTGACGCTTTTTATCCCAGACATTTGAAAGAAGTTATCATAGGCCCCTTAACGAAGATCTTTAATCAGTCACTCGAAACGGGCATTATTCCTGAAGACTTTAAATTAGCTAACGTCACGCCTATTTTTAAAAAAGGCGACCGCGCGGTAGCTAGCAATTATAGGCCCATTAGCTTAACGTCAATTGTAGGTAAACTTTTGGAATCCGTAGTTAGGGATTGTATTATCGATCACTTAGAAAGTAGAGATTTGATTAATAGTAGTCAGCATGGGTTTCGACGCCATAGGTCTTGTTTAACTAATTTGTTAGAATTTTATAACAAAATAGTGCGCGAATACGATAGGCATAGGTCAGCTGATGTTATTTATTTAGATTTTAAAAAGGCGTTCGATACAGTTCCGCATAGGAGACTAATTGCGAAGGTTAAAGCGCACGGTATACACAGTCAGGTAGCTAACTGGTTAGAAGAATGGCTTCGTGCTAGGAGACAGAGGGTCGTAGTTAATGGTAGTGAATCAGCGTGGTTAGATGTAGGTAGCGGTGTCCCACAGGGTTCAGTGTTAGGCCCATTGCTATTCGTAATTTACATTAACGACATACATGTAGGATTGACTAGTAACGTGTCAAAATTCGCGGATGATACTAAAATAGGTGGTAAGGTTGTTAACGAGGACGATAGAAATAGGATTCAAGATGATGTAAATAGGATTATGGAGTGGACAGATAAGTGGCAGATACAATTTAACGTAGACAAATGTAAAGTTTTGCATATAGGTTCTTGCAACAATAATTACGTGTATACAATGGATGATAGGGAGTTAGCGAGCGTTGACGAGGAAGTAGATTTAGGCGTACGCGTATCTAAGGATTTAAAGGTTAGGAACCAGTGCCTGGAGTCTTGCGCAAAAGCTAATAGGATGTTAGGCTTCATAGCGCGTAATTTCGAATTTAAATCGAAGGATATTATATTGCCCCTTTACAAGTCTCTAGTCAGGCCTCATTTAGAATATGCAGTTCAGTTTTGGTGCCTGTACTTGCGTGAGGATATTGATAGGTTAGAAAGGATTCAGCGTCATGCCACGAAACTTATTCCATCATTGCGCAATAAGCCTTATGAAGATAGGATTAATGAGTTAGACCTGTATTCACTCGAAACTAGGAGATTAAGGGGGGAGCTTATTGAAGTTTTCAAAATTGTTAATAACATCGATAACGTAAATTTTGACATTGTTCACTTTTGATAATAGTAATACTCGCAATAACGGATTTAAGTTGCGTGGCAGGCGTTTTATTACTAATATCGCTAAAAACTTCTTTACGTTTAAAGTAATTGATAAATGGAATAATCTTCCCGCATCAGTCGTTCATTCTACCAGCGTTAATATGTTTAAGAACTGTCTTGACAGACATTTTAAAGGTATTAACGTTGTTTAATTTAAAAAATAACAGTTAGCAACAGAAGCTCTGGTGGTGGTGCTCGAGGATGAGTCTGTTGACGATGAATGCCAGCTTGTGACATGCCAGCGTGTGATGCCAGCAATAAAATTATTAAAAAGAAAAAAAAAAAATTAGACTAACACGAATGTAGATGTAGCTCATAGCGTAAACTAAACCACTTTTTGTTTAACTTTACCTACTTTTTTTTTTTTTTCCTTCTTATCCTCTCCTTACTTTGCATGTCTCTAACTCTTTTCTTGCATGTTTGTAGTTTGCATGGTATGACAGTGAGCTAAGACTGTGTTTGCATGGTTTGTAAGCGTTCTTATTTTACTTCTTTTCATCTTTCACCCCTCTCCTATTCTCTCCGACTATTTTTCTGACTTGTCGGCAGTGGCTGGCGGATGATGATGGTGAGACACTTTTCCTCTTTTTCTGAATGAATGTTAACCCATGAGTGATAGGTGTTGCTCTTACTTAACCCCTTATTCTCTTCTCTTCTCTTAACCCGCTACTTTTTCCTTTCTCTCGGGCTAACCTTAGAGTGGATCTTAGGGTCTTTGTTAGCCTTAGCTTCTGTAGATCTGTAGATCTCTCTAGTTAGGCAATAGTTATCCTGGGTAGGATTGCCACTTTTTTAATGTCCACATAGGATTTTTTGTTCAGCCAATTTACCCAACAATCGAATGGGGGAAGATATTTTATGGTAGGTATAGTACTAGTGTTTTATGTTTAGTTCTTAGAATACTAGTTTAACACATACTGGTATGTATTTACATTTTTAACAAGTACACCAATCTATATACTAGAAGTCAATGAGTGTTGAACAGTTTGTTAGAAATTCTCTTAAGTGAAAGTAGTAATTTTAAAATCTGTAAATACCTATTTTATATGCAAATACACGTACATTTCTTTTCATATATTGAGAGGAGGAGGTTGAAACTCATTTTTTGTATATATGAAAATTTTTAAAAATCTGTAATCTAGCAGGGGCAGGACCCCTTCAAATGGAATAAAGTGTCGTAACTTTTTTCTGTTAATTTTTGCCATTTTTTCTGCTTATGCTAATTTGTTGTGTGCAATTACCTTTCATATACACTTTAAATCACTGTTCTATGTCAATTAGGGACTGAGTTATGGTGGTTTGAAAATTTCCAGTTTTTTGCCCCCCCCCCCCCCCCCCCCCCCTTAAAAAGGGGGGCGAGCATAACTTTTGAACCCTAACTCCGATTGAGCTGACATTTGAAATTTGGTACTACTAACAGAGACCATTCTATAAACCAAATTTAAGCAAAATCTGACGGTATAGTGGACTTTTTTTTTTTTTTTTTTTTTTTGTCAAGGAATGTGCCTAATTTAAATGAAAAATTTCTATCAATTATGTTAGAATTAAAATTGTTTTAACCCCAACCAGTATTTGAATACTAAACTATTAATTAACACTAAATTATGACTATGAATTATTTCCCAAATAATAAATTAATTCCTGACTAATATTATTGATTCACACTGATAGAAATTTTATGCTATCAGAGGGTTAAACTTGATTATAGTTAAACACCCTCTTTAGTTGGTAGTAATTGTCCTATTCTAAGAAAACAAAATAGATCATTACCTTAGTAGTTTTAGTTGTAAATGCTTTACCTTGATAACTCTTGAATATATAGAAGATTGATTACCTGTTTTCTGAAAAGGAAATGTTATATCTAACTGCCTTATACCAGCCTAATTTGAAATAGATGATTGAACTTGAAAAAGGAATGCAATTTAATGTACTTTACTATAAAACACTGATTATGAAAAAATTATAGGTCTTTGTCTTTTTCTGCAAATTGAGTTCTGCGGTTGTGTGAATGTAACTGATAAGAGTTGAAATCTTTTGTTAGGTTTTTGGTTTTCTGCATTGTTGGTTTTTTCTTGTGCTTTAAATTTTGGGAGTGTAACTTGATTTGTAAAGTGCAAGTACAGTTGGGAAATCTTCTCTTAGCTTATTAAGGCTAGGGTATATGTCAGTTGTTCTCTGATGAAATATATCTGACTTTAGAAGGGAGTTTTTCAAAAACAACAGCTTGAATGATCCAAGCTGTTTCTGTAATGTTTAAATTATTGTTTTTAAGTTGTCCCATGAGACATTCAAATGCACAGTAAAAGTCAGAGAGGTCACCTTAGTTGTCATTTGGGGTTCACATGTTCATTACTTTAAGAGCCAAATCATATATAATTTCATCCTTATTCATGTAATTTCTGTTAAGTAATTCTATTCCCACAGAATAAGAAGTACCTATGGCTGGCAGTGACTCCACTAATCTGAAGGCAGGGCCTTTCAGATAGTTCACTAAATTTATCAACATCTGTAATGTAGTTTTTATTACCTATAAGGCTATGAAATTTTTCAATAAAAGATTGAAATTTGGCTCTGTCACCCTCAAAAGTGGGTACTTCAAGTGTAGGCAATTTTGATTTTAGTTCATTGCCCTCAGCCATGTTGGGAGAGCTAAGTGAAGCATTTCTAATAGCTTCTAAGAAGCTTTCATTTGTTCATTTGTGTCTTTTTTGTACTCGTCAAGTTGATTTTGAATTTCAGAAATATAGGAATTAATTTTTGTAATGTAATTTTCATTGTCAAGTAGGAGAGTAGAATACTCATCTGTTAGTTCAATTGTGTCATCAATTTCTGTAATTATGTCCTCATCTAGTGTGAGAATTTCTTGTTTGTAATGAGTAATAGTTTAATGTTTTAAGATCATATCTTGTAGGTTCTTTTTGTTTGTAATCATTGTACAATTTGATGATACCTTTACATGCTGATTTTTTTCTCATTAATTTTTTGTAATTTTGAGATGGTGCCATAGCTCCAAGGTCTGTTTTTGTTTTCTTGGTCTTGGTTTTTTACCGTTTTGTCCAAGTCTTCCATAATTGTTGTTAGTGTTAAAGTTCTGAGCTTAATTTTATGATGTTGAGCGAGTTAAATTACTGTAATAAGTTTTTTATATAACCTGCACCACAGGTTGAATTAAAAATTTACAATGTTTTTAGTTAGGATAGGCCTTGAGTGTAAAGAGTAAGGCCTACTTTGAGAGGTTCGCCTATTATGTAAGGTAAAGCAAGGTGGGCCTACTAAATAGGCCTATTTTGTGGGCCTACTAAATAGGCTTAGGTTGAAATTTGGCCTATTTTTCATAGGACTTAAATGAGTTAAGCCTGTTAAATGAATAAGGCTTTGTTTGCGATTAGTGTAAAGTTAGTTTGTGTTAGTGTAAAGGTAAAGGGATCAGTTCCTCAGTTACACGGGCCACCATATGAAAAAACTATATAGGGCTATGGGTTGATTGCCTGATACCCTCATCCGTTGGAAATTTCCAGCAGACTTCAGTGGAGAGTTAATGACAAAAGCCCTATGTTTTTTCGTTAGAGAGTTATGTATATGTAGGTCTTCAAAGGACCTCTGTTTATTTGCCTTCAGTATTTGTGCTGCCTAATGGTAAAGAAAGGAATTGCCTTGCCTTATTTTGTTGGGCCTCACTTCTGTTTCAATGTAGGGCACGATGATCTTTTTTTTATGTAGGGCTGTGGTACGATGGAGCTACACAATGAGTTGACTTGATGTAACTAATATAGGCAGTCACTATTTAAACACCTGAAGGGACAGGCCTATCCTTCTTATAGTTAAGTTTTAAATCAAGAGGACCTCACTCAGAACTTACCGTGTTGTAAGCCTGTATAGTTTTTCCATACTGATCAAACCTGAAGAGAAATCAGCAACACAGCTAGCTAAACAGATTTGAAACACTCATAATCCTATAGCCTCACTATTCAGAGCTTTGAAAAGAATTAAACCATCCAACAACTTCACTCTCAAGTCTCTTTCTAAAACAAAAAACCAACAGATTTATTTCATGAGGTAGCTGGTATGGTTTATGGTTGTAGTGGTTTGAAAATATGGGAGTATATCTGTACAAAACTCAAACCAACCATTTGTTAAATAATAAATGAAAGGTTTGAATATTATAATGAGAAATAAATGAGTAAGGAGGAAAATAAATCTAATAACATGGCACTCAAACACTTTCAAATTACTTGTTTATGTTAATTAAATTACTTGTTTATGTTAATTAGGTTAATTGAATGATTTAACCTAACCAATTATCAAGGGTGCAGTTGACCTAACTGGGCATTTAATTAACAAACAAGTAATTTGAAAGTGTTGGAGTGCTATTTATTTTTGGTTGATTGAATAATTTGGAATGCCAAAATAGGATATCACCCAAAAAAAACTATGCTAAACTGTGATTCTCAAATTTTTTACAATGTTGAACTGTGATTCTACCCTAGTTTTCATTATTTCTACCAAAATGGATGACTTTGTATTTTTTAATATTGAATTCTATCTGCCATTTACTTAGCCCAAGCAACTAATTTCTATCAAGATCCTTTTGCAGTTTATAAGAATTTTCTGTATTTGTAACTGGAGCCAACTACTTTTGTATCTGCAAATTTAGAAATTTTACTACCTACTCCTTTCTCTAACTCATTTAGATATAAAATAAAGAGTAATGGACCTAAAACTGATTCCTGTGGTACCCCACCTTTTATTTTCTGCCACCCAAATTCATGACCATTTAGAATTACTCTACCTTCTAACCATTTTTCTATACAATTTATAACTGACCCTAATATCCTATGAGCTTTTAATTTATACAGAAGTCTCCTACGTGGAACCTCGTCAAATGCTTTACTAAAATCCAAATAAATAACATCTACATCATTTCCATTATGTACCTTTCAGTTACAAATTCTAAGAAGTCTAAGAGATTAGACAAGACCTTCCTGATCTAAATCCATGTTGTGAACTTGAAATAAGATTAAAATTTTCCAAATGATCTTGAATATTATTCTTTAATTCTTTAATTCTTTCCAATATATTTCCTACCAATGATGTCAAACTAACAGGCATATAATTTCCAACCTCCTCCTTGCTACCCTTTTTGTGTAAATGGGTAGCTACTACTTTTTGGTACTTCTGTATAATTAATAGACCTAGCAAACAAAACAGTTAGTGCCTCAGATAAGCTTTCTTCCCCTTTTCTGAGAATCCTAACAAATATATCATCAGGTCCAGCAGCCTTATTTGACTTCAATGGATGAATCACTTGCCTATCATCATCCTTCCTTATATGAATATGATCAACAATGCATGAATTTACAGAATCTAAAGAATTAAAATCAGTTATTTAAATTTTCTTCAGTAAAAACAGCTAACATAATGATTAAAAATACGGTATCAACACTATCCTGATCTTTTTTAAACATCCTGTCATCATGTTCTTATTGGGCCAATCCTATCATGCTTTTTATTATATTTATAAAAACTAAAGAATTTCTTTGGATCTTTATTGCTATTTTTAGCTAGATTTATTTCACTATGCCTTTTGCTCTTCCTAATCAAACTATTTAGCTTATTTCTTAACTACCTATAATTACCAAAATACTATTACTACCTTTAAATTCCCTGAAAAGCCCTTTTTTTATTTTTAATCATTTTGGCTATTTCCCTATTCCACCACAAAGGTTTCCTAATCTTATTCCTAACAGTTCTGAAAGGAATACACCTACATTGTACATCCTCTAAAATTTCTTTGAATCTAGACCATATCTCGATAGCATTTTTTTTGGCAAACTCATTATCCCACTTTACTGAGCCTAACAACTCCCTAAATCTACTATAGTCACCCTTTGAGAAGCAAGGAACTAGATGATCATTGTTGACTAGTTCCCTATTTAATTCTATCTTAAAACGTATAATCCAGTGGTCACTATTTCTTAATGACTCTCCTACTGCAAGTTCCCTAATAAGTTCATGATCATTGGAAAGAACTAGATCTAAGATTGCTTGATCCCTAGTTGGTTTGTCTACAAATTGCATTAGAAAACAGTCATTGTAGCAGTCAATGAAGAAGTTACTTTCCCGATTATTTTCCTCTAAAAGGCTCCAGTCTATATGAGGCAGGTTGAAATCTCCAATAATTAATGTTCTAGCACTACAACCTTTATTTATTTCTCAAACCATACTATCATGAACTTCCTGTGTTTGGTTTGGAGGTCTGTAAATAGAATTTTTTGTCACTATGACCAAGGCTGTCATCATACTTTAGCTATCTTTTCACAAGCATAGACAACCAGTCCAATTGGCCATAATGTTGTAGTAATGGTAGAAGGGCCTACTTGAATTAGTTTGATTCCCAGTTTTTAGAATTCATAAAGGTCTTGATGCAAATTAGGTTTATGGGTGGAAAGTGTTGTCTTAAAAAAATTCTTCAGTATAACATTTTAGATTTATTTTTTATTTTTAATACTTTAAAGTTCAGTGCAGTAATAGTATAAAAGTTTGGTAAATATTAAATTTTGGGGACATCACTTCTTTTAAACCCCAGATTGGGCAAAAGTTAATGTAGTAAATAACTGACCAACTTAAAATGACTACCTCACCTAGTAAAACCTAACCCTAACCCTAACCCAGATGTAAGAGCCACTTTGATTGGCTGAAATTATGAAATGGGTAGATCACTGAAATCTGATGTCTCTGAAACTTAATATTAGCTAAAATTTTAAATCTGGGTGAAAAGTTACTAATATAGGATGAATCTTAGTAGCTACACTACTCTTCAGTGTTGATGCAGTCTCCCTAATCCTACAAATTAGTGGCTTCCTAAATATTCATTATGCTAATGTTAGTTACAGTGAATACAAGATACTGAATACAACTGACTCCAAACATTTCAATATTACATTACATTTGCACAATTTGAAGCTACTTGAGTCTGAAGTTATCCAAGTCAGATAAATGGTCTGAAGCTATATTTTATGATAGAATATTGCACAATATCAGTTTCAAATTGGGTAAGTACCATTAAACTATTTGCAAAACTACTTTTGTATATAGCCTATACTTTCTTTGCTAAAATACTGTATACCTCATTTACACTACAATATATCTCATTCATAAACACTTAATCATTTCTTAAAATTATCTAATGAGCCAACTATGTGCCATACCACATCATATGACAAGTCATTCCAAAAATGCTCTGATGCATTATAATATTTTTTTAGGTCCAATCAATAAAGTTATTTTCTAATTTTCTGTTCCTGTCAGTCATCTCATCTGTTAGATCAAGAGCTTGTTTAGATTTGTTGTATAGCCTATCTTTCAGGTTAGTGACTAATTGAATGGCAAGGATATTTTCTAAATTTTTGCATTCAATCATTATTTTTCATCATGGTTTAAAGACTCCAATGAAGGGTGAATTAGGATATTATGTATTCAAGACTTGTCTAAACTCTAACCATTCTCAGGTTTAAGAATTGTCATAGTTTAGACTTTAGACTGAAGACTTGAAAGACTGAAAGCTGCATATGATAAATATTGTTAGTTTCAGCCTTAATTTTACCTTACCATAGAGTTCAGGAATGAAGTCTTTGTGCTGAACTTTTGGCAGAATTTTATTAGCCATAGGAATATTTTTCAGCTGAACATTAGGTTCAGACCATATTATCTTAAATTTAGACATCTTTCACTCTGTCATTGGTTCTGCATGAATCATACATTTGTATGAAAATCAAACTTGTTTAACCCACTAGGGTACCTAGGCAGGAATGGGAAACTCACTTGGGTTAAATGTTTATTTCAGGAGACACTGTCATCAAAGGACGAAATACAAGTGCCTGGTAATTCAAGAGGGAATGCCACTAGATTTTTGCATGATGCTGCAGAGATTGATAATGAAGAATCCATTTTGCCTGCTACACCC
Source organism: Bathynomus jamesi (assembly GCA_023014485.1). Classification (NCBI taxonomy): domain Eukaryota; kingdom Metazoa; phylum Arthropoda; class Malacostraca; order Isopoda; family Cirolanidae; genus Bathynomus; species Bathynomus jamesi. Next base: position 351,142 of record JAJOZX010000413.1, on the reverse strand, counting down.
AAAAGGTAAACTGAGGATAGTAAAAGGCCTTAAAGAAAAAGACAACAGCTGGAGGAGGAGAGTTTGAAACTCCCTTTACAGACTATGCCTGATAAAGAGAAGAAAAGCCAATCTTCATTTATGACTCCCGAGAAGAAGAGAGCATCAGAACACGAGACTTGTTAAGCAGCAGCTCATAATGATGGAAGGAATCTCTTCTCAGCAAGTGAGGCATTACTTTTCATTTGATTTTTTATTAATATACTAGTGTCTTCATGTAGGAATGCCCTACAGTGGCATTAAGGAAGGTACTATGATGTGTTGTTAACTTTTTCTTTTTTATCTTTATTGGTAAAAATAAATATTACAATAATTTTTAAGGGAACATGCAATTGCTAATTGGATTTTTAATATTTATTTTTTCCCATTTAATATCACACTTAAGCTTTAGGATTTACTGGGTTCTTAGATTAATTATAAGATAACGAGCATTTCATATACTGTATATAGGAAGTTATGATTAAGTAATACAAATTTTATGGTTACAGTAATTATAATATCAAACAAACCTCATAGGTAGTTATGAGTATATAATATATAAATAATATGATTAGTTATTATTCAGATTAATTATGATAATGATTATGGTACTTATAAGATAGCTACATAGTTATGTAGGGTAAATTTTTAGGACACACAAATGAACTTTAAATGAGAAATGAATCTTATAAGCACTACACATTAAATCTTGGTCATTATAGCCTAGTAGTTATGAAACCAGGGTACTAAGCATTAATAGTAAATACAACAATTAATACAGTACAGTCAACTCCAAAAATCTGAGCTTCTAAATTCTGAAAGCCAAAAGCTCTCAGCTAAAAAGCCATGTTTTGGTGGGTGCTGATCACTGGCAGTCATCAATCTTGTCCCAGATCACTTGCTGGTGGGTTGTTCAGCGATTTTAGCCAATATTTTTAACTTTAAGTGTTAGCTTTTAATATTTCTCTTTTTTAATGTTTTAACAAATAAAAGTGAACCCTCATAATGACATAATACAGTATGGAGGGATGTACCAATATATTGGTATCAGCCAATATTTCAGAAGTACAATTTTTCCAAAATTATGAATAAAAAGCTATTTAGAGGATGAGCTAGCTGGTTAAAAACACATTTACTAAGCCTAACATAGGCCCGCAGTCCAATTGTATAACAAACAAAACTATGACATCTAATGCAGTGTTGTCATCTTTAATGAAAAGAATTATTGCTTTGTCGCCAAATTTTCAACACAGAAAATAAATTATGAATATGTTACAAAAATATGACAAACTAATAAACCCTAGCTGGATATCGGTATCGGTCGATACGGTTTTTAATTATTGGTATCGGTTATTGGCTAAAAAGCGATATCGGTACATCCCTAATAATGTCTTCTGTAATCTTGTGTATTTGTTTAATATATACTATATAAGCACACTGGACAAAAAATTAGTCACCCCTCTCAGAATGTACCTAATAACGTGTGACGGCGCCTCTGGCCTTGATAACCGCACGAATCCGGCGAGGCAGAGACTCTACGAGGTTGTGCATGTACTGAACATCGATTTGCTGCCACTCGTTCATCAGCCGGTCCCGAAGTTCCGCCAGAGTCCGTGGGTGTCTATTCCTGCGCTTCACTTTCTGTTTCCAGCCTGAACAACACCTTCGACGCATTCAGGATTAAAGGCTTCATTGGACCTGCGATGTACTCGTCGCCTCCCATCATTGGAGAACAAACAAAAACGGGACTCATCGGACCAAATTACACGTTTCCAATCTGCCGCAGTCCGGTTTTTGTGCCTCTGAGCCCATTTATAACGTGCCAATTTCTGACTTCTGTTAACAGCGGCCTCTTCCGTGGTACCCTGCTCCAGATGTCCATCGCATGCAGTTCTCGTCGCAATGTCCATTCGGAAATTGGTCGCTGGAGAACCTCATTGGTTTCTTGGAGCAATTGTTCTCTGGTTTGAAAACGATTTGCAGTTACTAGACGAGAAACATGGCGGCGGCCCCTATTGTCGAGAATTGTTTTCCGGCCACAGTTACGCCGTCGATTGTCAGTTGATTGCGAACTACACCACTCTTTGTAAACTCGCTGGACAGTACGCGTTGACACACCAACAAATTGGGCTACTTCAGACATTTTGTGTCCGTGGGCTCTGCCAAACACGATGGCTCCTTTTTGCCACTGAGTAACGTCTGCCTCACGACCCATTTTGCAGACTATATCCAACACACACTTTGTTCTTCACGACCTCACGAAACAGATCTGATCCTGTGTGCTACGTCACCGCTACTTGTCACTTACCAATGCTACATCAGCGCCCTTTGTGTGATGTTGAACTTCCTACTATCGGTGCTATTAGGGGTGACTAATTTTTTGTCCAGTGTGCTTATATACAGGGTGTCCGAGAATTATCTGTACAATTTTTGGCTGTTATTAAAAGTTAACCATGAAGTGTAGAAATTCCAGTGTTGTCCCATTTTACAGAGAATCTCATTAAGGTTTTTCTGATATCAAGTTTTGACAAGTTTTTTAGAAATTCCAGTGTGTCCTAACATTATCTGTACAATTTCATCTTTTAATAAAATTCTTGATAACACACGTAAAATTCTTAAACAAGATTATTTAGAATCTGTATTTTCAAAAGTTTCTTTTATTAAAGTAACGTTGTTACAAACATTCGATATGTGCACCATTAGTGATTCGCAAAACATCCAATCGATACTCCAAATGTTGCCATGTACGCTGCAGTATATCCACATCAATTCGCTCAATAGCATCTGTGATTCTTGCTTTTAAATCATCAATGTCTGTCACCCGCGTACATTTCTAAAAAACTTGTCAAAACGTGGTATCAGAAAAAACTTAGAGATTCTCTGTAAAATGGGACAACACTGGAATTTCTACACTTCATGGTTGACTTTTAATAACAGCCAAAAATTGTACAGATAATTCTCGGACACCCGGTGTGTATATATATGTGTGTGTGTATATATGTGTGTATGTATATATGTGTGTATGTATATATGTGTGTATGTATATATGTGTGTATGTATATATGTGTGTATGTATATATGTGTGTATGTATATATGTGTGTATGTATATATGTGTGTATGTATATATGTGTGTATGTATATATGTGTGTATGTATATATGTGTGTATGTATATATGTGTGTATGTATATATGTGTGTATGTATATATGTGTGTATGTATATATGTGTGTATGTATATATGTGTGTATGTATATATGTGTGTATGTATATATGTGTGTATGTATATATGTGTGTATGTATATATGTGTGTATGTATATATATGTGTATGTATATATATGTGTATGTATATATATGTGTATGTATATATATGTGTATGTATATATATGTGTATGTATATATATGTGTATGTATATATATGTGTATGTATATATATGTGTATGTATATATATGTCGTATGTATATATATGTCGTATGTATATATGTCGTATGTATATATGTCGTATGTATATATGTCGTATGTATATATGTCGTATGTATATATGTCGTATGTATATATGTCGTATGTATATATGTCGTATGTATATGTGTCGTATGTATATGTGTCGTATGTATATGTGTCGTATGTATATGTGTCGTATGTATATGTGTCGTATGTATATGTGTCGTATGTATATGTGTCGTATGTATATGTGTCGTATGTATATGTGTCGTATGTATATGTGTCGTATGTATATGTGTCGTATGTATATGTGTCGTATGTATATGTGTCGTATGTATATGTGTCGTATGTATATGTGTCGTATGTATATGTGTCGTATGTATATGTGTCGTATGTATATGTGTCGTATGTATATGTGTCGTATGTATATGTGTCGTATGTATATGTGTCGTATGTATATGTGTCGTATGTATATGTGTCGTATGTATATGTGTCGTATGTATATGTGTCGTATGTATATGTGTCGTATGTATATGTGTCGTATGTATATGTGTCGTATGTATATGTGTCGTATGTATATGTGTCGTATGTATATGTGTCGTATGTATATGTGTCGTATGTATATGTGTCGTATGTATATGTGTCGTATGTATATGTGTCGTATGTATATGTGTCGTATGTATATGTGTCGTATGTATATGTGTCGTATGTATATGTGTCGTATGTGTATGTGTCGTATGTGTATGTGTCGTATGTGTATGTGTCGTATGTATATGTGTCGTATGTATATGTGTCGTATGTATATGTGTCGTATGTATATGTGTCGTATGTATATGTGTCGTATGTATATGTGTCGTATGTATATGTGTCGTATGTATATGTGTCGTATGTATATGTGTCGTATGTATATGTGTCGTATGTATATGTGTCGTATGTATATGTGTCGTATGTATATGTGTCGTATGTATATGTGTCGTATGTATATGTGTCGTATGTATATGTGTCGTATGTATATGTGTCGTATGTATATGTGTCGTATGTATATGTGTCGTATGTATATGTGTCGTATGTATATGTGTCGTATGTATATGTGTCGTATGTATATGTGTCGTATGTATATGTGTCGTATGTATATGTGTCGTATGTATATGTGTCGTATGTATATGTGTCGTATGTATATGTGTCGTATGTATATGTGTCGTATGTATATGTGTCGTATGTATATGTGTCGTATGTATATGTGTCGTATGTATATGTGTCGTATGTATATGTGTCGTATGTATATGTGTCGTATGTATATGTGTCGTATGTATATGTGTCGTATGTATATGTGTCGTATGTATATGTGTCGTATGTATATGTGTCGTATGTATATGTGTCGTATGTATATGTGTCGTATGTATATGTGTCGTATGTATATGTGTCGTATGTATATGTGTCGTATGTATATGTGTCGTATGTATATGTGTCGTATGTATATGTGTCGTATGTATATGTGTCGTATGTATATGTGTCGTATGTATATGTGTCGTATGTATATGTGTCGTATGTATATGTGTCGTATGTATAGTGTCGTATGTATATGTGTCGTATGTATATGTGTCGTATGTATATGTGTCGTATGTATATGTGTCGTATGTATATGTGTCGTATGTATATGTGTCGTATGTATATGTGTCGTATGTATATGTGTCGTATGTATATGTGTCGTATGTATATGTGTCGTATGTATATGTGTCGTATGTAGGTCACATCCGCACATTTTCCCGCATCCGCACTTTGGACTGCGGATGTCGTGCGGATGTGGACCGTTGAGATAAAATGTCATTAATAAGCGGAAATTATCAAATTCTACTATATTAATAGAACTAGTTCATTGTGCGCAAAAGTGATGCAAGCGACAAGACGAGAGGCTGTTCTTGTATGAAGTTACTCTCTTGCAACCTACTTAGATCCATGTTACAAAGCTAAGTTATTTTCACCTAGTACATTAGAACGAGTTAAATCATCACTTGGCAAAGCAGTTGAAGAGCTTCAATCTCTTGAATCTGTCGTTTCGCCACCCACCAAAAGAATAAAAGTTTCAGTGACAGAACCAACACCTTCAACAAGCAAATCTATCACAGAATCTGTCTGTTTCTTGAGTCAAGCAGCAATGACGAGACCTACGCGATGTCAAAAGATGTAGTAAAAATGATCGAGAGCTATCACCAAGAAAAACGCCTGGCTGCATGTGACAATCCTATTAGTTGGTGGAAAAATACGCATAATATCTATCCATACTTGAGTAAACTTGCGAGGAAACATTTAGCCTGTCTTCCAACAAACGTACCAAGCGAGAGATTATTTAGCAGTGCTGGATTAATATATGATGAAAAGAGAAACAGACTGGCAGCAGAAAAATTAATGTTCCTTAAGCATAACCTTCCTATAATTAAGTTTGAACATTAAACGATGAACATCTTAGTTTACTTTATTTTAATTACTCATTTATAAATATTCCTAATAAGACTTTAAACTTAATATAAATAGTTATCAAGCTAATTAAAGATCTCTTTCTATAAGGGTGGAGGTTGGGGAAAGAGGTCGGTGGGGGTGCATTTGAGTTGGGTTCACGTCCCGCATCCTGGTAACACAATTATGCTTTCTAATTGTGGCTGAAACTCAACAAAATATAACGAATTTATTTGCAGACGAATTCACTAATTGATTTCTATATTAGTTAGATGCTTGATATTATTTTATATGTTCAGAGAAAAGTACAGCAATTATTGTACAATTAATCAATTATACTACATTATAGCTACAGCTCTCTATATAATAACTTATTATATACGTTAAACACAACAAATCTCGAATATATCCTAAAAATAACGAAAAATGTAGACATCCGCATCCGCGGATTTTGAAATCAAACATCCGCATCCGCGGATGTGAAAAAAATGACATCCGCTACATCACTAATATATATAAAATACTTCAGAAGTCGCTTCGGGTATTCAGTAGCTGAACCTGATGAAATAAATGGACACGATATCGTGAAATTTGGTGTGTAAACCAACTTAACCTATTATAGACCAATGGCAGGATTCCCTGCAAACTCATATTCGTCGTAATACTTATAATTGTAAAGATTTATGAAAAAAAATTCAGGTTGTAACGAGTTAAGCACGAGTTATTATGACGTCACTTCCACAAGTAGGGCGTGTCTTTGTATTGATGGTCACAGTGCTGTCCACTGGTAATTATCATCTCCAGACGCGATAACTTACTCCATACACCAAATTTCACATTATGCACATCCATTTCACCATGGTCGACCTGACTACCCGAAGTGACATTTGAAATACCCAACACGTACATAAAAGTTTTCTTGATGTCCTCGTGTTTTAAAATTCAAAGATCGATCTTTCCATCTTCGTAAGTTTTTGGTTCCAATGGACTTACCAAGTGGTAACGACGATTTACAACACTTCATTTTTTAGGCTCGTACAACGCCGTTTCTTACGAAATGACAGTGAAGTAGTGATGGGACGATACCAAAATTTTTAACGATTCCGATTCCGATACCACTAAAAAGTCTCGATTCCGATACGATTCTCGATTCCGATTCTCAATATTTTTAAATATAATTCTATACTTGTTTTTCTGGAAATTGTCATATTTTACTCTGTTAAGATTAACTATTTACATTGAGTATGGTAATATAAATTATAATAGATTGGTTTAAAAATAAAAAGCAACTGTAAGTTGTAACTTCATTTTAATCTTCTTGATTACACATCGTAGCTATACATTAAAACATGTATATCCATAATACAATAAAAATAAAATTTGTTATCCTCTTTCATTTAAATTTTAAAGTTTACATTGCAAAACTGGTTCAATTAAAAGTTAAAGTTAAAGAATCGTTTTAAGAATCGGAAATCATGGTACAATTCTCTCGATTCCGATTCCTGAAAAATGCTCGATTCTTCCGATTCCGATTAATCGTCCCATCACTACAGTGAAGCCAAATTTGAACTACAAGAAAGACATTCCCGCGTCTCGTAATTTGATGCAAGAAATGGATGTTGCTGATTCTATTCTCCGCAACAAGGTGAGAGAGAAAAAAACTAGAATCATCCCACTGATAGTCGAAAGCCGTCCGTCACCAATCGCGCCAAGTGGAATAAAGGAAAAAATTTACTTTAAGTCGGAAGTGATAGTTAAAAGAGGATCAGAGAAAGCTGAATACAAACGGCTGTTTAAAATGTGTTTGCATGAAGTTGAAACTGAATAATATTAACACGCAGTTTCAATAGCTATCCAGTGAAGTTATTTTTACTTAGTATCTACCATTGTAATTTTTCCATTTTTCGAAAGATTATGCAATGTTGTGTATAGCTATAATGCAAATTATTTTAGAAATCCAAAATTAAATTAATTTGTTTATATTTTTGCTTTCATTTTTTATTTATTTTATTTATTTATTAATACGAGGGTGGGCTGAAAAGTAATGCCTCCACTCAAATAAATTTTAAATGGGTTGAAAGATTTTATCGAACAAAAGCAGATATGTACCTTAGAGTTTATTCTTCAAAACGGCAGTGCTGGGCAGCGGAAACGAAAATTCACTTGCGCAAGCGCAAATGCGCAAACCCAAATCCATACCTTGCGCAAATGCTCAAACTTCTCGAAACTTACGCAAACTATTTATATATACAGGGTTTTCAAAAAAAAAAAAAAAAATAGGTGCGGTTTTTGGGTCACCCTGTATAAAATTAAATTTATAGTAAATCAAATCAAGACTTTATTAACAGACACACGATCCATAGATATATCAATAAAGAATAGATACAAAATTACAATGTTAAATAAATAATAATAAAAAAAAAAACTTCAAAGCTCCTCAGAGTCCTCCTCCAACTCCATCGTGAGGAGGTCCATGTTGCCCTTCAGGAACACAAACCTCTCAGAGGTCAGGCTCGACCTCTTGGGCTTCATGATGTCAGACCCCTGGGAGAACACCCTCTCCACAGCTGCAGAGCTGGGGATGGCCGTGTTGTACTTCCTGTCTGGCAGTCACGTGTTTATGAGCTAAATCCACTATTTTTAATTTTTTTTTTTCACGTTTGCACACAAGTTTGCGTAAGTACTTACGCAAATGCGCAACCGAAATCACACTTGCGCAAGTGCCCAGCACTGCAAAACGGTACATTTACTTTTCTATAAATCACCCTCTACCGCGATACATTTACGCTAACGATAAATGAGTTTTTTAAATCAATCTTGGTAAAACTCGGAGCTTTGACTAGGAAACCAAAATTTCACAGCGGCCTTAACTTCTTTGTCAGACTCGTAGCGATTTTCACGGAGATGTTCTTTAAGTTTAAGAAAGGTGAAAATCGCGTGATGCTAAATCGAGGCTATATGGTGGATGCGGGAAGACGGTGAATCGCGGATCCTTAATTGCTTCTCGCGTTTGAACACTGGTGTGAAGCCGTGCGTTGTCATGGTGAACAATGACTGCGTTTTTGTGGGTGCGAACCCTCCTGATCCGTTTTTTCAACTTCAGTTTCGGTATAACGTGCGGAGTTGATTGCTGTCCCTCTTACCGTAAAGTCTTCGAGAACAGCAACATTGATATCCCAAAAAACAATCATCACTTTTCCAGCCGATTTTTTAACTGAATTTTTTTGGTTGTGGTGAATTTTTGTGCCGATATTCCATGGATTGCCGTTTATTTTCAGGGTCATTTTCGAAGCGCTGCAGATTTTCTTGGCAAATGCGTATATTCTCGGTTTTCATCTTGGCAGTGAGCATGCGAAGCACCCATCTGGCGCAGCCCTTTCGATAACCGAGAATACTGATAATGTCCCATTCGCTCTTTGGAGATGTCGAGCATTGCAGCAATTTCATTTTGTTTAATGCGACGATTTCCACGAATTAGTTCGTCAACGTAGTCCCGATGAGACTCGTTGGTTGCCGTTACAGGCCTTCCACTTCGCGGTTTGTCTCGCAAATCTTCTTGCCCTGCTTCTCCTTTACACTGCCTCGCCCAACGTCGAACGGTACTCGCATCAACACACTGTTTACCGTACACAGCTTGCATTCGCCGATGAATGTCTATGGGAGCAACACATTCAATTGCGGCACGTTGCTTGAAGCGAACGTCTTTACTCCTTTCCATTGTAATCGATACTGAACCAACGTGTGGAGTGAGTGTAGGCTATATTAGGCTATAACACAAAACCGGATTTATCTGGTTACCTCTACACAATCTGGAATTGGGTGGAGATATCAAGTTACAACACAAAACCGGTTTTATCTGGCTACACAATCCAGAATTATTCAAGTGGAGGCATTACTTTTCAGCCCACCCTCGTACAGTCATGATGAAAAGTCAGGTATACGTATTTTAAAACGTAGCGTTTTGATTTTTATATTTAATCAAAGTAACATTTGAAGAAAATCTAGTTTGTAGTTTGCGTCCCCCACCCCCACAAGAGTATCGCAAAATGGACTCTGTTGTTCTGGTTGAAAGGAGACACATTTTCCACAATGCCTTACTTGACATCTTGAAGAAGCACCACGACCATTTCTTGCAGGTGAATCCTTTCATCACAGATTTTCTTAGAATGCCTGAGTCACTGTGCCCCAAACTATCCAGGTGGTTGCTCCCTTTCACCTTTAATTTTTAAATAATCTAAGGCTTAATTTATTTTTCTAATTGATACCGTGGAGGATTCTTTGTAAAGTCCTTTAGGTGATAAATATAAAGGAACGTTTTATTTTTACCGTTTTGTCTCTATAAAAGTTGATGTTATACCTTGCATTAAAATTTTACGAAATGATTAGGTTGTCTCTGTAAGTAATTTGACTCCTTTGATCAAGTTAACTAACCAAATTCGTTCAGTCGAATAAACACGTTTTTCGCGTTTCCTTCCAACAAGGATTACGGACATTTTACATAAAAAATGCTCTTAATACTGGTGTCATGTATTGATTTTTTAATAAGAAATTTAATGTTTAGAGTATAATAAACTGATTAAAGTTATATGAAATTAAGATAGGCAAGATGAAATTGTTTGAAATATAAAATACTACGGTAGTTGGCCACAATTGAAACGCACTGAAAGCCGTGTGCATACCAGACGCAGTGTATCTCAGTTAAGTCGTTTTTATTTCTAATATGTAATAGTGATTTTAAATTTACTTTAATGAATCTCTCTCCACGTTCAAATTATAATGGTAAATTCCCCGCTCGCTTACCCCCGTCCCGTTCATTGTTTCAACGTAAATAAAAATTAGTAAATAGTGATAAGCGTTTATAATTTCTCCCACTCCCTCGCATTGTTCTTCTAAATTTCAATGGCAGCCACGCTGACCCGTCTAGTCCTGCCCGTTTATAGAACGCGGAGAAATGAGTGTAAAGCAATAGAAAGAGTGATAGATAAACGAAACTGAAAAGTAAAGTAAATTCACTACACTGGGTAGAAAAAAGTTGGGAGTTGCTTTACTGTGATGAGTATTAAAAAGTCTAATAATCGAAAATTGGAAAGTAACTTAATTCCATTGCATGCCCACGAACACCGGATTTGCGATCATATTAGACGCTGGCATATACTATTTCTAAACACTTCTGGAAGTTCGAAAATGTTGATCTTTCTTTCAGAAGTACCTAATCGAATGGTTATGTTAATGTTCAAAGCTTGCGTCGTAGGACCTGTCCAATTCGTATGACAAACGATTCGCTGGCCAAGAACTCGTAGAAGTTAACGGGCCAGCTACAAAATGATATACTCGGTGGTTGGGTTAATAGTGTTACCAAATATTTGGGTTGAGAAACTGTTTTCGTTATTGTGTATTTAATGTGGCTTGTTCGCAGTCTGGATCCCCCAATCGTCTTAGAAGGCCCTCTACGCCGATGGCACCCAGACTTCGTTATCGAGGAAGTGCCGCCTCCAGTCCCTTCCCTCCTTCCACAGCCCCCTTCGGGAAGCGCTCCAAAGACAGCCAAAGACGTACTAGGTACTCATCATTCTATTGTGTATATACCTTTACTTTAATTGTAGTAATAATGTTTGAAATTGTTTACCCTTGTTGGTAACATTTAAGGTCATATTCATATGACAGGAGGAACTTACAGTGGCTTTACTTCTATCCCAGAGAAAAACCTTAATCGTTGGAACCTGGAGTTCGATCCTAGACTCGAACCCAAAACCTTCAGACTAATAGTCCAGCCTATTACCACTAGGTTCCCCTGGCGAATTTTAACATTAGACGAGGGGAATTTTACTCTAGGCCCCCTTTTGCACATTTCATGAAACGAATGGGTACCGGTAGACATGTTCTAAAAGCTTAAAACTTGGTTCCTCTCATTCTACTGATTGTCCCGCATCGTTCTTGCAGACAAGGCGAAAGATATCTTCGCGGTAAATAACCGCATGAAGGAGGCCTTCGCGTCAGTGGCTGCTGCTTCTACAACAGCAGGAGACAGAGAGTGCTGAAAGTCCCGTTTGTCCTGTCACTGTCCTCCTCAACTGATCTTTTTCCGTGTCTTATCTACTTTGTGAGCAGTCCAGTATTCTCTCAAACACGCACGCACTTTTCCTATTCTTCACTACGCATACGTGCATCTTACACATTATACAGCCTTTTCAGAATTAAAAAACGACAAAATGGTATCGACTTCAAGAGCCTCGGAGTCTCCTATGGAGGGGATCATAAGTGTCTCCACTTCTGACCCCCGCTGCCGATACCGGGAACCAGACCTGGGCAGCGGAACTGGTTCTGCTACTACCCATTTGATATGTCATGGACCTCTGCCAGATTCACTTTTCATAAACTTCCGCAACATTCGTAGCCTTTCCACAAATTTCCAATCTGTTGAACACCATCTCACCTTCTCTTCCTCACTGAAACTCGGGTGTCTGGGATGACTGACAGCAACTCTCTTTCTGTACCCTCTTACTTTCTCTATATTCAGTTTTATTCCAAAGGTGGATGTTGCGTATATGTACACAACGACCTAACTTGCTCTTGTATTCCCGAACTTGAATCCTCCGAATTCTACACCCTCTGGCTACTGCTTACATGCCCCACTCAAACTAAATACATCTGCGCTGTCTACCTTTCTCCTAATTCTACTGACTATCCAAAAAACACTGACTACCTCACTTCCAAAGTGGAATACATTCTATCCCACTCTCCTTTTGCAGAAATCTTCATTTTAGGAGATTTCAGTGTTCACCATCTTTGGCTTTTCTCCCAATTCACTGACAACCCTGGTGAACTAGCTTACAATTTCTCAATCCAGAATGATCTAGACTGTTTCCCAACCGGGGGCCATATGGCTCCCTGGGGGCCATGGCACATTTGAAGGGGGCCACAGGAAAATGTTATTTTGTAAAATAAGAGTTAAATCTGCATATTACCTACTGAAAATAATGCTTATGGGGGCCACAGGAAAAAATAAGGTTCCTAAGGGGGCCATAAGCCAAAACCGGTTGGGAACCACTGTTTTTAAATAATAATAATAATATTAATAATAATAATAATATTAATAATAATAATAAATAAAAAATAAAAAATAAAAAATAAAAAATAAAAAATAAAAAATAAAAAATTAAAATTAAATTAAAAATTTTGTGAGCATTGGCCCTTGGCGCCTCCTTCCTGCATAAAAAAGACTAATTGGTAGGAGAAATTTAAAAAATGTACTACGTAGTTATATGGGTGTAACCTCGAGTAATGCTGCACACTTGTTAGTTTGCCCGAAAAGATTAAATTTCTCTTAATTTTTATTTAGTCAGGAACCTTCTCAAAACTGCAAATAATAAATATCTCAAATAGAACATTGGTGGCAGTGATGGAGATGCTCAGACGCAGACTTTACCTCCACTCAGTCTTGCCAAACATCAGCACCAACGGCAATCATGAGGATTATTTAGGAATATCTATTAATTCATGATTGTTCGATAGTCTGCCATCTCGCCCTTCCAGATCCGTGCTCGAGAGGCCGTCAAAGCCGCCCGTCAGATGACGCGGAGTGTCGGGGCATCGAGGGAGCTTGAAATGCTCTCGCGCCTTCCAGAGCTAGTTCGCCTCCTGCGAAGTTTGTTCGTGGCGGAAAAGGCGGCGGCGCTGTCGTGGGAATCCGTGGTGTTAAAGGTGGTTTCCAGTCACTCAGGTTCACTCTCCGCTGGTGAGTATATCCGTTCGTTTACCGACAACACTCGAGCACTTCTGAGTTGATCATCTTACATACACATACACACACCATTATTTATTTTAGCAAAACTCAAAGGGGCTACTTTATCTTGGGCCACCCTGTATATATGCAACCTATTGAGTGGGTGTTAAAACGCGTTAAATAACTACGAAAGATTGTATTTATTATTAAAGAAATAATTAAATCGCGGCTAAGTTTAGGTGAGAGTTAATTTGATTTTAGACCGAAAATGTTTACTGATAAGGTTAAAAAAAAAAAAAAATCCTGTTGCTTTTCTTTAGCAAATGATTGCAATCATATGCTGCTGTAACATATTGTAGACACCGATCGACCAGGGAAATACTCCGGGAGAGGGACCTTAGACAGAAGACAGTGTACTGGAACTCCCGTTTCTCCTGTCACTGTCCTCTTTAACTCATCTACCCTGTAAGCAGTTCAGCATGCTTGAAACGCGCGCTTTTCTCTATATTCTTCACTACATATACACGCATCTTACATACCATATAATCTTTTCAAACTTTTCAAAATTAAAAATTAACAAAAAGGATGGCAACAACTTCAAAAGCCTCGGAGTCCCCTGGGGAGGTTACCATAAATGTCCCCACTTCTGGCGGCTCCGCTGCCGATACCGGGAACGCAAGCCACAGCAGTGGGGCTGGTTCTGCTACTGCCCATTCGAGATGTTCTGACAGCAACCCCTTTTCTGAACCCTCTCGCTTCCTCTATACTCAATTTCACTTCACAAGTGGATGTTGCGTATATGTACGCAATGACCTAACTTATTCTTGTATTTCCGAACTCGAAACCTCCGAATTCTATACCCTCTGCTACGGCTTACACGACACTTTCAAACTAAATACATCTGCGCTGTCTACCTTTCTCCTAATTCTAATGAATATCCAAAATTCTTTGACTACCTGTAGAATTCATTCTACTCCACTCCTTTTGTTGAAATCTCTATTTTAGGAGATTTCAGTGTTGACCACCACCACCACCTTTGGTTTTCCTCCCATTTCACTAACATCCCGGGTGAACTATGAACTAGTTTATAACTTTTCTATCCTGAATGACCGAGAGCAGGTTGTACAGCAGTACCCTACTCGTATCCCCGATCACCTTGGAAATAGGCCAAACATTCTGGATTTATTTCTCGCCTCTCATTCTTCTTATTCTGTCAAGCTTTTTCTCCGTTGGACTCCTCCCTCTTTCCTGTCCTATTGCTCCAGTTCGGACTTTGGATCCTCCCATGCGGAGACGCCTTGGGCACTTTGGCGCCGCTGATTGGGAGGCCCTAAGCAGCACTTCTGTTATTTTCATTGGAATGAGTACGGATTCCATTGCCCGGGCCCTTTCGAGTGTACTGAGCGCTTCACGGAAGTGATTATCTCGAGTATGGAGGCGTGTATTTCATATTCTATTCTTATACTTATGCAAAAAAGCCTTGGTTTAACTTTACTTGTTCTAATGCTATCCGCAACAGAGAGTAAGCTTTCAGAAGGTATCGTTGCCATCCAACTCCTGACTCTCACTCGGCTTATACAGGGTGTTTCTAAAGTAACCATCTATTTTGGTGAAATAGGGGGATTTTAAACAATTGTTATATTGGCATAATGGTATGTGCATTGTTATACAAAATTCATGTATTTATAATATTTCAATTGCTTTACACGATTTTTTGTTAATTATTTTATTTTATTTTCAGACCCATATCATTGATGATGAATGTGCAAGAACGGGTTTATGTAGTAACATGCAGGATAAAAGGCATGAAGTGCAATGAAATTAGAGAAAAGTTTGAGAGAAGGTTTCGTAAAACAGGCCCTAGAGACCAGGCTATTCGCGAATTAGTAAACAAATTTATGAGGACTGGGTCTGTGCATGACGAGCGTAGATCTGGACGGCCAAGATGATCTCACGAAAGAATCGAATCTGTTCAAGAAGCATTCGAAGAGGATCCACAATTATCGATTCGGAGGGCATCCCACAGATTAGAAATTCCACAAACAACGGTTTACAGAATTCTACTTTATGATTTAAAGAAAAAGCCATACCACATTCAAGTGTTCCACAACTTACAAGAAGATTATCCACGAAGAGCAACAATGTGTGCCGAGCTTACAAATATATATATATATTTTCATGTTTTAAAGGTTTTTTTTTATAATTCATATTATTTCGCAAAATAGATGGTTACTTTAGAAACACCCTGTATTTCTGCCCGGAACCGTGCAAAATCTGTTCTTCGACTCGCCAAAAATTCCTTCATCAGAAAAAAATTTGAAAAACCTATCTAATTCTTGTTCTTTCTGGCATCAAGCTAAGAATCTCTCCAACAACTTTACTATTTCTTTTTTCCTTGCCCTTTTTCATTCCGATTGCTCAGTTGCCGTCTCTTCTGACAAAGCTGAACTCTTCGCTCAAACTTTCGCCTCCAACTCAACCCTGGACGATTCCGGTGCTCTTCTTCCATCTCCTCCCTCCGAATTAATTGTCTGAAATAAGAATCTCTTCCAAAGATGTTCTTTCTGCCCTATCTGGGCTCAACTCTAGGAAGGCGTACGGTCCTGATGGTGCTCCTCCTCCTGTTCTCAAGAACTGTGGTTCTGTGCTGACACCCGAGCAAGGCAAACACACACGTTCTTTCATCTGGTACGTTTCCTTCCTACTGGAAGTTCGCTTTCATTCACCCTGTCCCTGCTTTGATTTCTTGCCTTTTTAAAGGTTGAGTCTCTCCTTAATGGGAAGATTCTTAAACACCTCTTCTCACAATCTTTCAGATCGTCAGTATGGGTTCCACAAGAGACGCTCTACTGGCGATCTTCTTTCATATCTCTCTGACTCTTGGTCAGAAGAGAAGGTTTCAGATTTCGGTGAAACCTTTTCTATTGTGCTAGACATAATGAAAGCTTTTGATAGAATCTGGTACAAATCTTTAATCTTCAAACTGCACTCCTTCGGTTTTTATCTTTCTATCCCTTCATCTCTGATTTCCTTTCTGGCCGATCTATAGCTGCGGTTGTAGATGACCACTATTCTTCTCCTGAAGCTATTAACAGTGGTGGTCCTCAGGGTTCTGTCCTGTCACTCATTCTTTTCCTTTTATTTGTCAGTGATCAAATAAGTCGTACTTGTCCTATTGACTCCTATGCCGATAATTCCATTCTTTACTTCACCCGCTTCACAAAACGTCCCTCTCATCAGTAAGACGGCTATGGTACACCTGACCTCTGATCTTTCTGCTATCTCTGATTGGAGCAGAGAAAACCTTTTCTTTCAATGCCTTAAAAACTCTGTCCCTCCATCTGGTTACTCGTTACAATCTTCCACACTATCCCCTTACTTTCAACAATACACAATTCACTCCTTCCTCTTCTCTTAACATTCTTGGCGTTTCCTTTTCTTGCGATTTTTCCTGGAAAGATCACATATACTCTCTCTCTGTATAACAGCTTCTAAGAGGTTAGGTGTGCTGTACCGGCTCCGCAGTTTTCACTTCCACTCAGTTGCTGTCTCTGTACAGGAGTCTTGTCCACCTCTGTATGGAGTACGTTTATGTGGGGTGGCTCAACCCACACAGCTCTGCTTAATGAGGTGGAATCAAAGGCTTTTCGTCTCATCAGTTCCCCACCTCTTACTGACTGTCTTCAATCCCTCTCTTTTCGCAGCAATGTTGCCTCACTTTCTCTCTACTATCGCTATTATAACGGACACTGCTCTTCCGAACTCTAACTGCATGCTTCCTCCTTTAAGGAGAGCACGCAGTATCCGATTTTCTACACATTCTCATTCTTTTTCTGTCCAGCTTTCTAACGCAAGGTTTAATCGGTATTTTCAATCTTTCATCTACTGAACACACTTACCTTTGTTTCGTTGGACTTTTATAGGAAGCTCTTCTCACATTTTGTCCCGTTTACAGAATTTAACTTGCAATGGTCTTCTATAGAAATTTCTGTAAATTTTACTTAGTTTTCTAACCTTTTTTTAGTCGAAGCTGAGAGCCATTTGAATCTGTTGATGAAAGAAGTACCTGGTTGGTGCACTTGTCACAAGGTCCGCAGCGGCATCTACCTCAAAATCGACAAAACGCGACAGATGCACGAAATCACTGAGAAACTCAACAGTATTATCAAAGCGAAGACATGACGTCATTCAAAAAGCATGAAGCAGAAAATAGTTTTAATTTGTTTAAACATTATTACTTTTACTTTTTTAATTGTATTCATTTTTAGGAATTTAAAAAATTTTCTTTTAAATGCACTCTCTCTTGAATTTCAAAATTCAATTTTGTACTGCTTAACTAACCTTTCCTTTGGTTAACCTTTTTTTATTGAATTGAATGACCTTTATTAATAATAAAATAAATACAATCGTTTCAATTTACAATGACATGAATAATTGTGAAACTCGACTATTTATTTTATTTAATTTGGCCCTTGACCCTATATGGACAGCTGTTACAAATTTCTAACCTTTCGTATACACGCATGTATAACTTAACCCTCGAGAAAATTCTGTCCATAGAGGGTTAAGCTTTACCCCTTACTGGGCTCTTATTAAAAATAGTTAGTTATTATTTAATAATAAGTAAATAAATAAGTAAATAAGTATTATTAATAGTTAAAACATGTATTAATCTTAAATTATCACGACTGACATGACAAATACAAGGTCACCATTGAAGGCACTATACCAATACCATACAAAGAAACCAATATTATACATGAGAGATAAGAACTATACAATCCCAAGAAATGTGTTTTTAATATTAGATTACACACGAGAAATTAATAAGAAATTTCTTAGATAATTAAAAGAGAGAGAAACTGTCAAGCGAGAATGGAACAGCGAAATCTAATCAAAGAAAAAGGCAGCGCAGCACGACAGAGTCAGAGTTAGAACACACACAGTAACAGACATGGACAGTGAGAAAGTTAAGAAGTGGAATCAAGTGAGTCAGGGTAGAGAGTTAGACCGAATCATCAGAAGCAGTTTGGTTCATCTTAAGATCGTTTTCCTTTCCCTTGTTAATTTATCTTCAATTTTTCGATTAGAGGCCGCGGGAAGTAGGGACTATATTAAGACCGAGTTCATAAAAGAAAATTGACTTCATTTTTGACTGGGGCCGGCAAAAGGGAATCTCCTGTTTGCGGTCCTAGGCTTTTATTCATGTCAAACGCGAGGCTATATAGTTTTTAAAGGCCTACTTGATTTTTCGGTCAAGGCTTAACCTTGTATCTTAAATTGTATGTTTTTGCACTACTGAACCATAACTAAGTTAAACTTTAGTAAAAGTATCATTGGTCACGTTACCATCCTGAGTGTTGGTGTGTAAAAAGTCACATCAACACACGGACGAGTAAATGGAAAGACTCTATCGAACCCCGGACATCCTGAACCAGGGCTGGTACCTAAAAACCCACATCAATTTACTTCTCACTTATTTTTAACTTGGCATTTTTTATAATATGGTTATGCAGTCTTATATATTAACAACTATAAACTATAATTAATGTGATAAGGCCAATATAAACTAAAATTTCCAGAAACTATTTATTTGACATGTTTCATTATGAACCTTATATCTAATACTGTATCTAATTTATCTATCTTCTAATTGGCTACCTATATCTAAAAATAAATCGTTTCTTTTCAGCTTTATAATTTAAATAATTTAAGTGGTACCTAATATTGATTAGTGATCAGTAGAGCCCGGATGTTCAGGCATAATGCCTTAAATGCCTATTTTTGCGTTTTTTGGGGATTTTGGGGCGAAAATGCCTATTTCATAATTTAAGCGCCAAATGTGCCTATTTTAAATATTTTCGGAAATAAGATACTGAAATAAACATTTAGATTAATAGTGTTTTATTTTGTTGGCAACATCTGGCAGCTGAAAAGCCATACTGCAACACAAGATTCTCAGTCGTAACCTAAACGTCAGTGAATGCACGTCGCAATGCCTAAAGTCAGTGCATCTTCAAGTAAGAAGTTAACTAATCTTGTCAGAGTTTGGAAGTGATGTTCTTTCCACCGATGGCTGTCTTATTTTGCAAGATATGCGAAAAATCTCTGAACTTTGACAAAAAGTACTGTGTGTCTCAACATATATATATACAGACTGCTAAACACAAATCTGCTGCTGAGGAAAGTAAAAAACTAATTTTTTAAAACTCTGTAGTGCTGATGTCAATATTGTTACTTTGTATATGTTACTATTAAGAACATGTTCTAAATCGTTGTTATATGTTCTCGTTGTGAGTTTACTTTTTGAAAATAAATGCCTTTTTTGAAGTTTTGTTTTGCCTTTTTGCCTGCCTATTTTAAGGTTTTTTAGTGCCTAAACATCCGGGTTTTGATGTAGAGCCCACTATACTATCTTTGAATAAATAAGGAGCAAAAATTAGTAGATCTTTTAAGCGGAATGCTATCCTGCCACGTATTCTGAATTTATTTCAATCAGCCTATTTACCTTCATACTTTGGGTCAGTTATATTTGCCAAAAGGTGACATGGCTCCATAGCTTTTTTAAGTCTCAATAATATCTTTTGTATGGAGCTAATTTTTCATCTTTGATTAAATTGGGCCAAATTTCAACAGCATCAGAATGTATTATCAGCTTTCAAAAAAAAAAAAAAAAAAGTTATATATGGCTGAATGAAAACATCTGTACACATTTAGAATTTATTTTTTGGTGTTACAAGTTACCACACACATGATAAAATGAAGTGTATTTTAATTATTTATTAGTAGTGCTTTAGTACAGGATTCTATAAGTAAAATGTGCACTATAAGTATAAAATATCTTGAAATTAATATTGGTATTTAAAGTTAAGTAATTTTAACTGCATAATATAAACACGCCTTATCTAGAGCATTTCCAACAAGTAAGAGTTGTGACTGTAAATTGAGTGCCTCTCTCTATAGATAAGTTATCTATCAATTTTCCGATGTGATCAATGTCTTCAATATGCTCTCTTATTTCTATATATAGAGAGTAATTTGACAAATAGGTTTTTATGCATTTTACCTGAGAATTCCATCTGGTTTCATTTGATAGTTGCGGCATCATACCTCCTTTCTCCATGAACCAACCCTAAAATATTAATTTTTATTACAAATATTGCTGGATTTGACAGCATAAATAAATAGCCTATGCAACTTAGAGTCGTGAATTAGGATTCACACTGGTGACAGTGCTAATGCATAAAAGTAAAGCTGACGGTAGCTAATTTATTGGATTTGTTTTTAGCTTACATGAGGTTGGTGATGGTTTCGGAAATATTTGTTAATTTCTACATGCTTGAGAACTGATTTTGGGGAGACATCTTTTTCTACCAAGTTTAGATGGTGTGCTGAACAGCCATAAGTAATAAGACTAGTTGTCCTCTTTTAGAATTTCTCACTTATTTTGTTTTCGTTATCAGTGCATATAGCAAATACTTGAAAATAAAATGTTATAACTCATAAGGAACTGAGCATTTGAGTATACCAAGGTGGAGAATTACATTCAGTTTATAACTAAAATAAAATGTACAGTGCTTACAAGAAGTCTCACGCTTCTGTCTCGTCCCAAGCTAGTCTGTTAGGTATAAAATGGGCAGTCCTTATGGCAGCGGAGGTGTGTTCGGATAGGTGCACATAACTGCTCTAACACAATCAATGACGTCCAGTATTACGTCACTTCTGCTACATTTTAGTGTTTAAAATACAGATGATTAAGAAGCAGAATGGAGCAAGTTTCGGGATGTTGGGATGGTTATGGAGCAATCCTAGTCATCATAATATTAGCTGGGCATTACATTATACCGTTTCAATATATACTGTAGACTATAGAGAACGACTAATTCGGCAAATATCCCAAATCATGGCATGATGCATAAGTTATTTTGACGCAGGTCTAAATTATTTGCTCAAATGCAATTATTGATATTAAGTAATTGTTGGGGATTGTTGTCAATATTGTTGTTTGTGATATATATCCTACGTGAAGAGTCTAATGACCAAATTCCTCAGTGAACCTCTCACGCGCTCGCATTTCGAGGAAGTCACGGTCGTCTCACTAATAGATAGTTTATCCATTGTTTTAAGTGGTAACCTATTAAACGAACTATGTTAAACCTATTCCATCTATGAAAGTCATTAGTCTAAAGCAAGACTGGTGGGCCGTGAATCAGAGAAATTTGCATTTGATTTGTTCATCGTAATTATTACGTAATATAGTATACTGTATGTAGTAGTATATAAGAGTTTATTGGTAGCATATCATATGACAATTCCCATAAACATGTGATGACCTCGATGTTGCCAGTTTTTATTTTTTTCCTGAAACTATTACCTTCTCATAGTTTGTTTCAACAATGCATATATTATCTCCACGAGCGTAGACATTGCAAGAAAAGATTCTAACTAAGGATAAGTAAAGTTCTTTCATGGTCACAATATATACTTTTATAGATGTCAAACATAAAAATATAATAAAATTCTATATTAACATAAATATATATTCGATACACATTTACGTCATGGCTTTAACATCAGTATTTCGTATAGCTTCCTCCAGCATCAATAATTTCTTGCAATCGATGCGGCATAGAAGAGGTCAGATTGTAGGGAATGTTTGGTGTTCGGCGTAAGCTCTCCCAACTATTGCTCGTGTGAGCTAAAAGTGCTTCAAATGTTCTTTCATTGCGTTGCTCCCATTCGTTAATCATTATTGCCCAAAGGTTTTCAATCGGATTCAAATCAGGAGAACTTGGTGGCAGAATTAGATTAATAATCTCTGGGTGATCTTCGTACCACGCTCTCACAACGTTACTCCTATGAATGGGACTGTTATCTTCCATTAAGTAAAATGGTTCCGGTGCTGGAACCAGATACGCACGAACACTGGGTAGCAGCACCTCTTCCAGTATCTGGCAATATTGCTGCCCAGTAAAGCGTCCATCTACTTGAGTCAATTCTCCGACACCATAGCCAGACATCCAGCCCCACACACCGAGATTGATGTGACCACTACGTTTGCTCATGAAAACATTTCCTTCTTCATAGCGTTTTCCGCGCTGCCTCCAACAATGCAGGGAACCATGACTATCTGTTGAAAATGTTTTTTCGTCACAGTACACAACTTTTCTCCAGAATTCTTCCTCCTGCGGCAAGTATTGCAAGGCAAATCCCATCCGCGCCTCTTTATGCTCAATCGTTAATGCAGGTTTTATAGCTGGACGGCGAGAAAAATACCCTGCCTCGTGAAGTCTGTTGTTCACTATATTTGCGCTACAACGAAGGTTCAGGTGTCTGTAAATATGCGTCGCTGGAACAAACGGATGCTCTCTGGCATGATTAACAATCGCAGCATCTTCTCTTGAGATGTTGAACGCGGAGGACCAGACCTCGGCAAAGTAGCGATTGAGTTTTCTGCTTCATACCGATGAATCCACCGTTCCACAGTGCTTCGATGAACGTCTAGTCGTCTTGATATTTCTCTTATTGGCACACCATATTCATGCAATGTCACCATTGCTCCCCGCATTGCCTGGGTCGTCTCGTGGTGCACAGACGGCCTTTCCATCTTTGTGTAAATGGCTTATGTGAAGCGTGCTGGGACGATAAAGGAAATGAGGATACCATGCACCCCTTCTGAAATTGATTTCGGTTGTGAAGGGTACCAACCCTTCGAATGGTAATAATAATCAGCCAATTTCCTATTTTTGAACATATGCATAAAAAATTCGCCTTAAAAGCCAAGGATCCAAAGATTGTCAGCAATAGTTTATATCCCAACTGAATATAGTCAGCCATCAGCAGTATAATCGTATTTTATTTCCATAACTACTCATGACTACTGTGTCATAGTAAATAACTTTATTATGACTTAGGTAGTAGTGGTAATTCTGAGTGGCGGCCTCTAGCCACATGCGTTAAACAACCTATCAGTGCGTCTAAGACCAGACTCTTCTGTTTCTGTCAATTCATTGTTAGTTTAAGGTATTTTGCTCTTTGTCTTTCTAGGTCTAGGGCATTAAAATAAATATTTGAGTTTGTGTTTAGCATTTCCTCCTCCCTTCGTAATTCCCCACCCAACTCGTTTCCTTCGACATAGCAACGCTTACCTCCATCCTCATTCCACTTCCTTCATTAAACCTATTATCGCTTTTACTGTCCCTTCCTTCCATCCTTCCATCATATGGCATAATACACACATGAATTTAAGTATCTCTTACACTATAGGAGTGGAATTGAATCCTACCAGAATTAAAAAGTCGCAAAATATGATAGATTAGTTTGTATAAAGAGGTCACTAAGAGAAAAGGATTTGGAGTAGAGCGGAAGGCAGAGATAGAGAGAGAGAGAGCGCGTTTAAATCACACCTTTTAAGTGGTTTGTGGGTAAGGGCTTCACGTATGTTATTTTAGTCCAGGGTAGTTTATGTGGAGGTGTTAGCGTAACTTGCACTTGGGACTGTTAATTGTAAGACAACTACCATAGCTGGGACTGAGACACGTTATCCCCTGCATACTCTATATATATCTATATACAGTATGTCTCTATATATAAATAGATAGAGTGATCAACACAATGATAATGTGGACGTCATTGATGGGGTTAGAGCAATTATGTGCATCAATCCGAACACACCTCCGCTGCCATAAGGACCGCCCATTTTATACCTAACAGACTAGCTTGGGACGAGACAGAGGCGCGAGACTTCTTGTAAGCACTGTACCTACAAAGTAGTTATACTTACATCAATGCCATATATTTCTTTAGTTTTTGTTATTGCTTCTCTAGCTAACTGCACAATATTCTGCTGTCTTGTTTGTACTTCAGCATCTGCTGCTGAAATCAGATATGGCTTTTTTCCATTATGAATACTGTGCGCAATAATAGGATCATTACCTATTGAACTCCAGCCATCTTGTATAAGGGTAATGGTACAATCATCAAGATTAAGGTCATTCTTCATTTCATGGATTACTTCATCATTAACTTTTATTAACAGATCAGATGTCAACCTTTTCCTGTTTGGTGGTTCATATCCTGATCTTAGACCTTTGATTAATTTCATAAATTCTTTATTTTCTAAAACGTTGAAGGGTATGTTAGCTGAAAAAAAGAACCTTGCAACTTGTAAATCTAATTCTTCCTTTTGGTCGACAGTCGTTCTTACCACAAATGGTGTAATTGTAATTGATCTTTGCCTTTTATGCTTTATTGGTGGTGAATGACAGAATGTGGATGATGAAGAACCTGCACTGGTGTCACTCATTTCAGGCACATTTTCACTTATAATCTTTGGATCATCTTTGCCAGAAGCCAAAGTTGGAGGAAGTGAATCAATTTCAACTGATTGCTCGAAATTCGAGTCTCGGCATACCTCTTGCCTCATTTTCAAAACATTCCACTTTTCTTTTACTGCATTTCTCGATGTTTCACACAATTTTTCGAGTGATACTTTCTTTGCAATAATTGCATAGTACTCTAGTAGGCTGATCACTTAATAAAGTCACCTCGTCCCATTCGCTAGCTTTAGATCTTCCACCTCTATATAACTCATCTTAAAAATTTGAATTAGGTCTAAATAAAGCTGAAATCTGCTGTTAAGAAATAAAGGAAAGATCTAAAATTAAAATGGAGAAAATTCTGTCGTCATTATTCTCTCGTATATCTGAACTTTCTGTGAAATAAAGATGTCTTTTTAATACATATTGTAGATTAGATAAATAAATTAATAAAATAATAGGTATATTAGGCACTACATAATTATCGAACCTTTCTAAAAAAAATTCAACCCATCAAAAAACAAAAAACCCAGTTGGGTTTTTTTGTGAAAAACCCGGGTTTTGCCAACCCTGCCCCGAACCCTTTATATATAAATGTGTATATATACCAGTTTAGTACTTGAGGGTTAAAGACGTGACTGTAGAACAGCGAAAGATGAGGTTAGCTTTCGACCGAATTGTTCATTCTGACGAAGGTCAAGCTTGTCACTCCACCTTAGACCTACAGTTTAACGTGGTTGATTTTTTAATTCTTTGCATTAGACTGTGTTCAGCACATCTTGTTACCTCCGGGAAGCTCGGGACATTGCAGGTAGCAAACATTTGCGAAGCTGAGCATCTCGGGGGGGTAATTTATGTAAGAGTCTAAAAGACCTGTTGTACAGCAAATTTAGGGTTCTGCCAGAACCTTTTTATTAATTCACCTACAGTTGCTGTCTGCATATATTACTGCAGAAAGTATGAAAGAGTGTGTGTAGCTTCACTTGTACATAATCGAAAGTTCCTTATGGTCATATTCGCTTTAGCACACAGGCTTCGAGATTGTTTTCTTATATCCGAGTCATCACTCAAGGAGCTGGTAATAGTTTGACCCAAATACTTAAACTCTTGTACTTCCTCAATTACTTCACCATTCATTTTAAACCTTATATCAGCTGGCTGATTACAGCGTTTAGGATGAAATTGCATAATCTTATATTTTGTAACATTAAAAAGAATATCATGTTTCTGCGAATACACTTCGCAGACTTTTAGTAGCCGATCCAGACCTTTAACAGAGGGACTTATTAACACCATATCATCGGCATAAACTAAGTTATTTATCCTTCTATGGAAAACTGATGAGTGGGTAGTTGGGAGGTAACGAAAATGGTTCACTGAGTAGGTAGGTAGTTAATCTAGCAATTATTAAATTCCTTTTATGTCAATAACTGGGTGGATGAAACCAATTGGTTGCTCACCAGAGTTATTCTCCACACTAGTATTTATATACTGTGTGACAAGAGCGTGCTCGGTAATAGATATACATTACCGAGGAAAAAACCAAGACGACGCTGGTGGAAAAAGCCCCGCTAAAAGGAGAACAAAGGAGAACGAAAACGAGGAACGGGGCGACAGGACGCAACGGGAGAAGGGACAAGAACAGACACCGAAGAAAGATCCCCACCAGCAAGTACGCTCTTAACAATTAAACCAGGACGGAAAAATGGACTCTAATAACTAGCAGTAAGTGACTAATTGTGTTTTTAACCCAGTTTAGGTAGATTCATTAAATTAAGCTGGGTCAGACAACTTAGGCCTACATTGTGGCCTAAGACCCAGCATCAACTCATAGCTTAACAAAGGTAAAGGTAGATTGCCCTAACCTAGTTTGGTGAGGAATCCTACTGTGGACCTCAATTTATCTGCCCGCTCTGGACCATTTCCGGAATCTCTAGGCTAGACTTGATCTACTCTATAGTTAGACTGGAGAAATAAGGGGTGGGTTAATTGTGGACCAATTCATACAGAGCATTTTTCACATTGGTGGTCCGTGTGTGGGGAATTTACAAACCTTAACCTTACTTAACAAAAATTGCAGAATTAGGCTAAATGGTCTAGCCTAAGCCTAAGCCTAACCTAATCAAGCCTAATTAGGTCTACAACCTAGGGCCTAACTAGGAAACATTTACATTTAAGGAGTCTCGTTCTCTTATAAGCTTAGACCTGAGTGACACACAAGTACTTGGGGGGGATTAAACCAAATTTAAACTTGACTGTTTTGTCTGTTCTCTCTCTTCTCTGGTAATTTCTTCTTGTCCTCTATTTCATTACGATCCCCAGTTAAACAATTTTGACTTAAACATGGACAGTGCGGAATTGAAAAAGTTAAAAAAGAAAAGGGGGGCAAAGTTGGGTGCAGTTACAAAGGCCGTGAACACTTTTAACAATATTACACAACCAGGTAAGGAAGATTTAGAGTGTGTAATTCTTAAATTGGAAACTAAAAAGAAGGAAATAATAGCCATTGATGAGAGTATTTCAGAGTTAGTTGAATCCGAAATGGCTGAAGAACAATTGATAGACCTTTACGCTGATAATGATGATCAGGTAATCTCAATTGAACAGCAAGTAAGGAGACTACGGTCTCGTTTGACTGACTTAACACCAAATAAACCTAATTCTGACTTTAATCAAAGTAGAGCTAACCTTCAACAAAATTTAAGTGGCATGCTAAATCCTGAGTCACAAGAATTGAGGGCTCAGTTACCCATTTTGCTAGTACCAACATTTGAAGGGGACACGGTACAATTCCCATCTTTCATTGACAAATTTGAGAATTTAATAGGTAATAAACCTTATATTTCAACTGTTGAAAAGTTTAGCTACTTAACTAGTTTCCTTAAAGGCCCAGCCTATAACCTGATAGCCTATTTACCAGCCGTAGGGAATTCATATGAAGTAGCTATTGATCTCTTAAAACGTAATTACATTAATAAAGATGAGATTGTATACGAATTATCTCAACAAATTTTTGATTTTGCACCCATAAAAGATAATCATAGTGATATGGAAAATTTTTATACAAAATTAGAAGCTATTATAGAACAACTGGTTAGCAATGAGATAGATATTAAAGCTTCATCTTGGATTATACAAGGCATAGTTCTTAGGTGCCTTCCTTTGAGGGTTAAAGATATTTTAGTTCTAAAGATGGGAGAAAATTATCCTAATCTTGAAGATATCAGAAAACACTTTCCCAATATCCTAACTAATTACAAATTGAGAGATATTCCAACACAAAATAAGACCCAGACTATGGATAAACCAAAGACTGTTCCCAGAGACCAACTAGCTACAGCCAAACAGACAAAACTTGATACTGTAGAATCAAATGTGACCAACTATAATACACGAACACCTACATTACAGAACTTTAATGTAACTGCTGCCTCAACTTACACACCACATTGCAAATTTTGTGCAAGTAATGAACACAGTAGTACTGGGTGTGACAAATATTCAGATTTTAACCAAAGGGCTAAAAGATGTGAACAGTTGAACCTGTGTAAAAAGTGTACTGGCCAGGGACATTATAAGAAAGACTGTAAATCTAGGTTAAGATTCAAGTGTAAGTTTTGTAAAAGTTTACGACATGTCTCATCAATGTGTGATTCACAAAAGTGTCCAAACAATAGTACTCAAACTCAAAAGATACCTCCACCAAACAAAGGTAATCAAGAAAATGCCACTTTCATGGGACATTCTGTTTGTTCAAACAACGTAACAAAAAACACTGAGATTCTTTTACCAACTATTACTTTGGACTTAGTGAATAGTGAGGGTAGCACCACTCCAGTGAGATGTCTTATAGACTGTTGTTCTCAACAAACATTTGTTTCGCAAATGTAGTTAATAAATTGGGTTTGACACCAAACCCGAATGAACAAAAACTCAATATTGCATCCTTTGTTAAGGATAACTCGGACAAAAATAGCTATAAGACAATTGACCTGGAACTACATTTAGAAAATAAATTAGAGAAAATTGAAGCAGTTATTATTTCTAAAGTAGGACAAAACAAACTGGTTATACCCAAACTAGAACAAACCATAAATCATTTGGGAAAACACTACAAAATAGCTGATAGACATATCACTAACAACACAGTAGCTAACATTGAAATGTTAATAGGGGCAGATTATATTAATCTTATTCATAAGGGCATAGTAGAGATAGGCAGGGCCGGATTAACCATTAAGCAAAATAAGCCCGTGCTTAGGGCATCAAGGGAAGGGGGGCACCACAGAAATTTTCCATTGTCGGATTTACCATGGATTTATTATACTATTATAATCGCGGCTTATAGCCTATAAGCTGTTGAAAACTGAATTAAATATATTCATATATAGTATTTATTTTTTTTCATTGTTTGAATTTGTAGTGAACAACAACCCTTTTGAGAGAATAAATATATTTCGTTGTAATCACACACTTTACGCTTTGCGTTATTATTTTGTTTATATCAAATCTTTGAGCGCCATATTAAAAATACATTAGTTTTGAGGATCTGATCAAAGACTTTGCAATTAAAAAAAGTAGGAGAAAACTTTTCAAATATAAATGAAGTGGAAGTATACAAAAATAAACATTATTTTCCATCTTACTGTAAGTTTTGTTTCATTTCAAAAAATAACATTTTATTTTATGGTTTATTTTTGTTTATATTTTGAATTACATATATATGGGGCACCAAAATCTTTTAAGTGCTTAGGGCCTCTAAAGGTCTTAATCCGGCCCTGGAGATAGGTAATGGTATAGCTATTCAGACTCCATCAGGGATAGCCCCTTTGGGTGACCTATCCAAATACAACCTAGACCTAAACCAAAATAGCTCATGACCAACAAATACTATGTGCCTCAACTCAGTCCTACATAACACCTGTAAGAATAGCAACACTTTGAATAATATTATCTCAACTGAGAACATTAATTCATCATTATCAAAGGAAACTTTGGATGAGGCAATTCAAACTTTATGGTTGCTAGAATCTGTGGGTATACATAACACAAATCAAACTTCAGAAGATCAGTTAATGGTAGAAAGATTTGAAGACACCATTCAGTGCAAAGACAATAGTTATTTTATTGAGTTACCTTGGAAAATAAATTGTCCAACTTTAAGAGACAATCTCAAAGTAGCTAAAGGACATTTATATAAAGTAATGAAAAAACTCAAACAAGATAATAATATTCAAACATATAATGATGTCTTCAAGAACAGCTACATAAAGGCTTCATTGAAGAAGTAACAAATAACCCTTTTAAAAAAGATGGTTGTCATTATTTAACCCACAGGGGGGTTTATCGACAAGATGCCCCAACAACAAAACTCAGAGTAGTATATAACTGTAGCCTCAAAGACAGTGATAAACACAGTTTGAATGATTGCCTGATTGAGGGTCCTAATCTCATTTCTGACCTTGTGAAGATCTTACTGAGGTTCAGGTTAGATAAATATGCCGTACAAAGTGACATTTCAAAGGCATTTTTGAGAATAAATCTTAAAAATGAATATAAGAACCAACTTAGGTTCTTATGGTTCAAGGATCCATTTGATTTGAATAAAGGGTTCATAACCTATAGATTTAATGTTGTGTTGTTTGGGGCCAATTGCTCACCAAGCCTATTAGCATTGACAATTAGACATCATTTGAACCGGTTTAATAACTCTTTAACATTGAACTTCCTCAAGGAACATTTTTACGTAGACAATCTAATAGGCTCAACAACAACAAAATCTGACTTATTTGAAGTCTATGAACACTCTCAAAACATTATGCAACAAGGTAAATTTGAACTAAGAGAGTGGATTTCAAATGATGAGGATTTAAACAAAAAGATTTTAAGGGATAATGATGGTCTTACTAAGCCATCAGACAGAGTTAAAACTTTAGGTATGAACTGGTATTTGGATGCAACTTCTAACAGTCATGATTCAATCTGTACTAAAGGTTTTAAACTTGATGAGGAAGCAAATACTAAAAGACAAATATTATCAGAGGCTTCCAAAATTTTTGATCCTATGGGTCTATTCCTGCCTTCAACAATAAAATCAAAGATTCTCCTCCAAGAAATTTGGAGGACAAATGTTGGGTGGGATGATCCAATAACAAATGAAAATCAAAAATCTTGGAAGAAGTTAGCTGCTGATTTAACAAAAGTGCAGAACATTAAAATTCAAAGGTGCTGTGGGTTTAGGGATAAGCCCCAGAGACTTCATGTGTTTGCTGATGCAAGCACACAAGCTTATGGGTGCTGTGCGTATCTTGTAAGTCCTACAGAAAGTCATCTAATTTATGCAAAAGGGAAAGTTGCACCTCTCAAACCTACCCGAACCATACCTCAATTGGAACTATTGGCTGCTGCATTAGCCATTAAAACCATTTCATTGCTTAAGGATGCTTACCATGATGTGAACATAACTGATATCCACATCTGGCTTGACAGTCAGATTTGTCTTGCCTGGATACGGAATGATAGCATTAATAGTAAGAATATCTTCGTAAGAAATAGGCTAAAAGAAATAGCTGAAGCTAATGAAAGCCTACAAGTAAACTATGGAAAAACTATACGCACTCACAACATGGTATCATATGTGGTACATTTATTTCATAATTAAATATAAATTTTAATTGAATTAAATATCTATACAAAAATGCCTCGGGATTGGCGACATAGCCTATTGGGAATGAAATAATTGAATTGCCATACGTACAAAGAACCTGTATGTATGAATCAGCCTCACATAGCAACAAGAAAACTCAATTTATTGTTTAGTATACCAAAGAGAAGTAGACCAAACAAAATTTTGCTAGATTCGGCAAATAATACACCAGAACCAAGGAACGGCTCTCAGGGCTGTTTATGTTACAGCGAAGCTTTAAACAGGGAGGATGTCTTTGTCCCCCCTAAAGTTCTGAGTGAATTCCTTATAATATAAAACCTAATGACTATAAAAGGATAGGCCTGTTCCTTCAGGGGTTTATATAGTGACTGCCTATATTAATTACCTTAAGTAAATTCGTCGCGAAACTCGATCGTGGCGGCCCTACACCGAAGATGATCGTAACGCCCTCCATCGAAGCAAACCAAGGACCCAGCAAAATTAAGGTGGGGCAATTTCTTTTCATTAACATAAGGCTTCCCAAATCCCGGCGCTAAAATTACCGTAATCACTTAAATATAAAAAGGTCCTTTAACAACCTACATATTTATAACTCTAACGAAAAAGCATAGGGCTTTTGTCGGTAACCCTCCATTGAAGTCTGCTGGAAATTTCCAGCGGATGAGGGCACAGGCAATCAACTCATCGCCCTACATAGTTTTTTTCATATGGTGGCCCTGTGTATGGGGAACTAACCCCTCTACAATTTACACTGACACGCAGTGGCTAGGCTTAGCTCATTAGGCCTAACCCCAATTTCAACCGTAACCCCACTATAGTTTTTTCATATGGTGGCCTATTCAACTGGGAACCGATCCCTTTACCTTTACACTAACCGAAAACAAAGGCTTGTTCATTTAACAAGCATAACTCAATTTAGGTCCTATAAAAAAATAGGCCCACAACATTAAGCCTATTTAATAGGTCCTACTCTTCAAACTAAAAACAAAGCCTTGTTAATTTAACAGGCTTAACTCATTTAAGGTCCTATAAAATAATAGGCCCAAACAAAAGCCTATTTGGTAGGCCCAACAAATAGGTCTATTTAGTAGGCCCACCTAACTTTACATTACATAATAGGCCTACCTCTTAAAGTAGGCCTTACTCTTTACACTCAAGGCCTATCCTAATTAAAAACACTAAATTTATAATTGAACCTGTGGTGTAGGTTATAAAATTTATTTCAGCAATTTAACTTACTCATAAGACTCATTAACATCACAAAATTCGACTCAGACCTGTAACATCACAAAATTCGACTCAGAACTGTAACATCACAAAATTCGACTCGAACTGTAACATCACAAAATTCGACTCAGATCTGTAACATCACAAAGACCTAAAGCAATTGCACAAATTCAAACCTACACCCACCTAACACCTATTCGTGACCCTATTCCAACCTATTCCAAGTCCTATTTGACATATAGGCCCAACCTATTCCGAAGTCCTATTTGACATATAGGCATACCAAGTCCTATTTGACATATAGGCCCAACCTATTCCAAGTCCTATTTGACATATAGGCCCAACCTATTTCAAGTCCTATTTGACATATAGGCCCAACCTATTCCAAGTCCTATTTGACATAGGCCCAACCCATACCAAGTCCTATTTGACATATAGGCCCAACCTATTCCGAAGTCCTATTTGACATATAGGCCCAACCTATTCCGAAGTCCTATTTGACATATAGGCCCAACCTATTTCAAGTCCTATTTGACATATAGGCCCAACCTATTCCGAAGTCCTATTTGACATATAGGCCCAACCTATTTCAAGTCCTATTTGACATATAGGCCCAACCTATTCCGAAGTCCTATTTGACATAGGCATACCAAGTCCTATTTGACATATAGGCCCAACCTATTCCGAAGTCCTATTTGACATATAGGCCCAACCTATTTCAAGTCCTATTTGACATATAGGCACAACCTATTACACACAAGGCTTGATATAAGGTTCTCAAATGCAACGTTTGAGGGTCTTTACTCAGCCAAATTGGTTAACCTAACCCAAAACCCAAAAATAAAACCCTATAACAAAATACACATTTACACACATACGTACGGTACAGTATATAAATATATACATACGACTTCAAACATCCAATTCTTCTTTTAAAAGAAGAAACACAACAGATTTCATTAACAGACACAAACATTCCTCGCAAACAGATTGGATTCCTTCAAAACCCCAAACCTTCCAGACCTACCTGTAGGATACACAACATTTACTCAT
The DNA here is from genome assembly GCA_023014485.1 of Bathynomus jamesi. NCBI lineage: Eukaryota > Metazoa > Arthropoda > Malacostraca > Isopoda > Cirolanidae > Bathynomus > Bathynomus jamesi. The sequence goes on along the minus strand of JAJOZX010000413.1, from coordinate 317,242 downwards.
TCATAACTACGGGTATTAATTTCATTGGAGTGGTGAATCCAAGTTTTGAAGACCAACTGGATTCGGAGGAATGATACACACACACACACACACACACACACACACACACACACTACTCTTTCATGTGTCTCAAACACAACAACCTGTCTAAACATAACCAAGGATCGGAGAGTAAAAGCTTTTATTGCTGCGCTCTGATTCTGTGCACATAATTTTGTGCCAAAAATTATATGGTTAGACAGTGACACGTACAAACAAACTACTCTACTCCAAAGGGTTGATGGCCTACCCTTGGCCATAGCCCAACAAATTCATCAAAGGGCCTTGGCCATAGCCCAACAAATTCATCAAAGGGCCTTGGCCTACCTTTGGCCATAGCCCAACAAATTCATCAAAGGGCTGATGGCCTACCCTTGGCCATAGCCCAACAAATCATCAAAGGGCCTTGGCCTACCTTTGGCCATAGCCCAACAAATTCATCAAACGGCTGATGGCCTACCTTGGCCACAGCCCAACAAATTCATCAAAGGGCTGATGGCCTACCCTTGGCCATAGCCCAACAAATCAAAGGGCCATGGTCTACCTTTGGCCATAGCCCAACAAATTCATCAAAGGGCCTTGGCCTACCTTTGGCCATAGCCCAACATATTCAACAAGGGTCTTGTGGCCTCCCTTGGCCAGAGACCAAACAACATTGGTCTTGTGGCCTCCCTTGGCCAGAGACCAAACAACATTGGTCTTGTGGCCTCCCTTGGCCAGAGACCAAACAACATTGGTCTTGTGGCCTCCCTTGGCCAGAGACCAAACAACAAGGGTCTTGTGGCCTCCTTTGGCCAGAGACCAAACAAAAAGGGTCTTGTGGCCTCCCTTGGCCATAGGCCAAACAACACAAAAACAGTACAGGATTCAAAGCCCCAAGCCCTCCAGATCTACCTGTGGAGGAGTAAATTTACTCCACTAAAACTACGGGTATTGACTAGTCTGAAGTGGTAGGAGGTTTGAATACAGTACAAACTCTTTCTAATTCTCCTAAATTAAATGAACAAATAACAAAAGACAACAATGGGAACATTGAACCAAACAATTACACGAAAACACTTGGAATGCTTTGGTTTTTAAAACAGAATTCCGAACACAAGTGACACTCTTTGCACAAAGAGTTATAACTTAAATCCAAATGCCGATACAAAAAGACAAGTGCTTTCAGAATCATCCAAAATTTTCGACCCCATTGGATTATATTTACCAGCAACCATAAGATCCAAAATCCTTTTGCAAGACTTATGGAAAAAGAAAATTGATTGGGATGAACCACTTTCAGTGGAAGACCAACTTCATTGGAAAAAATTAGCCACAGACTTGAACAAAGTTCAAGACATCTACGTACCAAGATGTGCTGGCTACAGATTGAAATCTCAAACACTACACATTTTTACAGATGCCAGCACACAAGCTTACGGGTGTTGTGCCTATTTAACAAGTGAAAATGAAAGTAACTTGGTTTATTCAAAGACAAAAGTGGCACCCTTAAACCAAAAGAAAACTGTACCACAACTTGAATTATTAGCTGTCTCATTGGGAGTTAAAACAGCAGACTTTCTTTCACAAGTGTATAAAGAAGTTGACATAACAAACATTTACTTAAGGACAGACAGTCAAATTTGTCTAACATGGGTGACCAACACAGATACAACTTCTTGCAAAAATATATTTGTGAAAAACAGACTAACAGAAATCAAAACTGCAAACACAAACCTGGTTCAAATTTAGGTACATAAAAACAAAAGAGAATCCTGCAGACTTTTAGACAAGAGGGCTCTCTTACAAGCTGTTGAAAACAAATAAAATCTGGTATGAAGAGCCCGAATGGCTAACATGTGAGGATCTTTGGCCAGCCAAAGTAGTTAACCTCACACTCAACTCTACAACAACTGAAAAGATCACTGAGGACAAAACCTATATTTGACTCTTACCTTTATTCAGACCTCAACAAACTCTTGAGAATTACAGTCTATTGCTGCAAGTTTGTCAACAGCTACCTTCTCAAACACTGTCCTCAGAAGGCCTTTTCTAACTTAACAGAAACTGCAACAAATACTGGCTCCAACAGATACAAGCTTCAGAATTTGACAAGGAGTTGAAGTATCTTAGGTCCAGTAACACATTAAACAAAGGAATTCCTTCACTTGTCATGGATCTAAATCTGTACCTGGATACAGAGGGTCTGATAAGGTGTAAAGGAAGGCTTAACAAGTCAACTTTGACTTACAACTCTAAGCACCCAATTCTTCTTCCAAGGAGAAATCACTTCACAAATCTCATCATCAGGGATACCACAACAAAATACACCACATGGGGGTCCCACATAAACCAGACAGACCTCAAAGAAAGACTGCTTTGAAAGCCAGAAAACTTTTACAAGAAAAAATTAAAACTGGTGACTTATAAACCTTACACAAATTGAGCAAAGTTAAAATGCTTAATAACTTTACTTTAATTCCATAAATTTCCTATACCTAAAGGGAGTCAAACTGATTGACATAACTTTAACTAAACTTGAGAAGTTGGCCTCGTGAACTTTTATATTTAAATAGGTCTTGAGCAGTGGCGGTTCCTCATATGGGCAATATGGGCAGCCGCACAGGGCGGCATTTGTGGAGGGGCGGCATGAGCGCCTGCAAAAAAAATAAAAATAAAAATAAGAATAAATAAATAAAGAAATAAATAAAAATAAAAAATAAAATAAAATAAATAATAAAAAATCAATAAATATATTTTTATTAATAAAAAACCATCTATTGCATTTTCCATAAACCTTCCTATGGAAAACTGATGAGTGGGTAGTTGGGAGGTAACGAAAATGGTTCACTGAGTAGGTAGGTAGTTAATCTAACAATTATTAAATTCCTTTTATGTCAATAACTGGGTGGAAGAAACCAATTGGTTGCTCACCAGAGTTATTCTCCACACTAGTATTTATATACTGTGTGGGAGGAGCGTGCTCGTAATGGAGATACATTACCGCTCAACCAACCGAGGAATAAACCAAGACAACGCTGGTGCAAGAAGCCCGCGAAGAGGAGAACAAGTGGGAACGAAAACGAAGAACGGGGCGAGAGGACGTACCAGCAAAGTACGCTCTCGACAATGAGACAACCGGAGAAAGGGAGAGACTCCAATAACTAAAAGTAAGTGACTAATTGAGTTTTTACACCAGACAGTTAATTACATTAAATTAAGCTGGGTCAGACAAGTTAGGCCTACATTGTGGCCTAAGACCCGCATCAACTCATAGCTTAACAAAGGTGAAGGTAGATTGCCCTAACCTAATCTTGTGAGGAATCCTACTGTGGACCTCAATTTATCTGCCCGCTCTGGACGGACATTTCCGGAATCTCTAGGCTGACCCCTCTAGGCTAGACTTGATCTACTCTATAGTTAGACTGGAGAAATAAGGGGTGGGTTAATTGTGGACCAATTCAAACAGAGCATTTTTCGCATTGGTGGTCCGTGTGTGGGGAATTTACAAACCTTAACCTTACTTAACAAAAATTGCAGAATTAGGCTAAATGGCCTAAGCCTAAGCTAATCAAGCCTAATTAGGTCTACAACCTAGGGCCTAACTAGGAAACATTTACATTTAAGGAGTCTCATTCTCTTATAAGCTTAGACCTGAGTGACACACAAGTACTTGGGGGGATTAAACCAAATTTAAACTTGACTGTTTTGTCTGTTCTCTCTCTTCTCTGGTAATTTCTTCTTGTCCTCTATTTCATTACGATCCCCAGTTAAACAATTTTGACTTAGACATGGACAGTGAGGAATTGAAAAAGTTAAAAAAGAAAAGGGGGGCAAAGTTGGGAGCTGTTACAAAGGCTGTGAACACTTTTAACAATATTACACAACCAGGTAAGGAAAATATAGAGAGAGTAATTATTAAATTAGAAATTAAAAAGAAGGAAATAATAGCCATTAATGAGAGTATTTCAGAGTTAGTTGAATCCGAAATGGCTGAAGAACAATTGATAGACCTTTACGCTGATGATGATGATCAGGTAAGCTCAATTGAACAGCAAATAAGGGGACTACGGTCTCGGTTGACTGACTTAACACCAAAAAAACCTAATTCTGATTTTAATCAAAGTAGGGCTAACCTTCAACAAATTTAAGTGGCATGCAAAATCCTGAGTCACAAGAATTGAGGGCTCAGTTACCCATTTTGCTAGTACCAACATTTGAAGGGGACACGGTACAATTCCCATCTTTCATTGACAAATTTGAGAATTTAATAGGTAATAAACCTTATATTTCAACTGTTGAAAAGTTTAGTTACTTAACTAGTTCCCTTAAAGGCCCAGCCTATAACCTAATAGCCTATTTACCAGCCGTAGGGGATTCATATGAAGTAGCTATTGATCTTTTAAAACGTAATTACATTAATAAAGATATGATTGTATATGAATTATCTCAACAAATTTTTGAATTTGCACCCATAAAAGATAACCATAGTGATATGGAAATTTTTTATACAAAATTAGAAGCTATTATAGGACAACTGGTTAGCAATGAGATAGATATTAAAACTTCATCTTGGCTTATACAAAGCATAGTACTTAGGTGCCTTCCTTCGAGGGTTAAAGATAATTTAATTCTAAAGACGGGAGAAAATTATCCTAATTTAGAACAATAAGAAAACACTTCCCCAATATCCTAATTAATTACAACTTGAGAGATTTTCCAACACATAAGACCCAGACTATGGATAAACCAAAGACTGTTCCCAGAGACCAACTAGCTACAGCCAACAGACAAAACTTGATACTGGAGAATCAAATGTGACCAACTATAATACACGAACACCTACATTACAGAACTTTAATGTAACTGCTGCCTCAACTTACACACCACATTGCAAATTTTGTGCAAGTAATGAACACAGTAGTACTGGGTGTGACAAATATTCAGATTTTAACCAAAGGGCTAAAAGATGTGAACAGTTGAACCTGTGTAAAAAGTGTACTGGCCAGGGACATTATAAGAAAGACTGTAAATCTAGGTTAAGATTCAAGTGTAAGTTTTGTAAAAGTTTACGACATGTCTCATCAATGTGTGATTCACCAAAGTGTCCAAACAATAGTACTCAAACTCAAAAGATACCTCCCCCAAACAAAGTAATCAAGAAAATGCCACTTTCATGGGACATTCTGCTTGTTCAAACAATGTAACAAGAAACACTGAGATTCTTTACCAACTATTACTTTGGACTTAGTGAATAGTGAGGGTAGTACCACTCCAGTGAGATGTCTTATAGACTGTTGTTCTCAACAAACATTTGTTTCAAAAAATGTAGTTAATAAATTGGGTTTGACACCAAACCCGAATGAACAAAACCTCAATATGGCGTCTTTGTAAGGATAACTCGGACAAAAATAGCTATAAGACAATTGACCTGAACTACATTTAGAAAGTAATTCAAGGAAAATTGAAGCAGTTATTATTTCTAAAGGGACAAAAAAACTGGTTATACCCAAACTAGAACAAACCATAAATCATTTGGGAAAACACTACAAAATAGCTGATAGACATATCAATAACAACACAGTAGCTAACATTGAAATGCTAATAGGGGCAGATTATATTAATCTTATTCATAAGGGCATAGTAGAGATTAGGTAATGGTATAGCTATTCAGAACTCCATCAGGGATAGCCCCTTTGGGTGACCTATCAGAATACACCTAGACCTAAACCAAAAACAGTGCATGACCACAAATACTATGTGCCTCAACTCAGTCCTACATAACACCTGTAAGAATAGCAACACTTTGAATAATATTATCTCACACTGAGAACATTAATTCATCATTATCCAAATGAAACTTTGGAGAGGCAATTCAAACTTTATGGTTGCTAGAATCTGTGGGTATACAGACACAAATCAAACTTCAGAAGATCAGTTAATGGTAGAAAGATTTGAAGACACCATTCAGTGCAAAAGACAATAGTTATTTTTGAGTACCTTGCGAAAATAAATTGTCCAACTTAAGAGACAATCTCAAAGTAGCTAAAGGACATTTATATAAAGTAATGAAAAAACTCAAAGCAAGATAATAATATTAAAAAGTAAGTGATGTCTTCAAAGAACAGCTACAGAAAGGCTTCATTGAAGAAGTAACAATAACCCTTTTAAAAAAGATGGGTTGTCATTATTTAACCCACGGGGGTTTATCGACAAGATGCCCCAACAACAAAACTCAGAGTAGTATATAACTGTAGCCTCAAAGACAGTGATAAACACAGTTTGAATGATTGCTTGATTGAGGGTCCTAATCTCATTTCTGACTGTGAAGATCTTACTGAGGTTCAGGTTAGAAATAAGGCCGTAACAAAGTGACATTTCAAAGGCATTTTTGAGAATAATCTTAAAAATGAATATGATAAGACCCAACTTAGGTTCTTATGTCAAGGATCCATTTGATTTGAATAAAGGGTTCATAAAACTTAGATAATGTTGTGTTGTTTGGAGCCAATTGCTCACCTAGCATATTAGCATTGACAATTAGACATCATTTAAACCAGTTTAATAAACTCTCTAACATTGAACTTCCTTAAGGAACATTTCTTACGTAGACAATCTAATAGGCTCAACGACAACAAAATCTGAATTATCTGAAGTCTATGAACAATCTCAACATTATGCAAACAGGTAACTTTGAACTTAGAGAGTGGATTTCAAAATGAGGATTTAAACAAAAAGATTTTAAAGGATAATAATGGTCTTACTGAGCCATCAGACAGAGTTAAAACTTTAGGTATGAACTGGTATTTGGATGCAACTTCTAACAGTCATGATTCAATCTGTACTAAAGGTTTTAAAAACTGATGAGGAAGCAAATACTAAAAGACAAAATTATCAGAGGCTTCCAAAATTTTTGATCCATGGTCTATTCCTGCCTTCAACAATAAAATCAAAAGATTCTCCTCCAGAAATTGGAGGAACAAATGTTGGGTGGGATGATCCAATAACAAATGAAATCAAAAATCTGGAAGAAGTTAGCTACTGATTAAACAAAAGTGCAGAACATTAAAATTCAAAGGTGCTGTGGGTTTAGGGATAAGCCCCAGAGGCTTCATGTGTTGCTGATGCAAGCACACAAGCTTATGGGTGCTGTGCGTATCTTGTAAGCCTACAGAAAGTCATCTAATATGCAAAAGGGAAAGTTGCACCTCTAAAACCTACCCGAACCATACCTCAATTGGAACTATTGGCTGCTACATTAGCCATTAAAACCATTTCATTGCTTAAGGATGCTTACTATGATGTGTCATAACTCATATCCACGTCTGGCTTGACAGTCAGATTTGTCTTGCCTGGCTACGGAATGATAGCATTAATAGTAAGAATATCTTTGTAAGAAATAGGCCTAAAAGAAATAGCTGATCGCTAATGAAAAGCCTACAAGTAACTTTCACTATGTTCCAACTAAACAGAATCCAGCAGACTTTCTGACCAGAGGTTTATCCTACAAGTTGTTGAAGTCAAACAAAACTTGGTTTATGGGACCTAAGTGGCTCTGTAATACAGACCAATGGCCTGTGGAACAAGTTAACTTGACATTAAATTTAATCTTTTCAAATGAAAAGGTTGAACCAATCACTAATTATGAAAAGTATTCTGATTTCAACAAACTTGTCAGGGTGACAGCCTACTGTTTGAGGTTTGCTCACAACTGTTTAGCTACAATTAACAAACAGCTAAATAAAAATAATCATAATTATACAGAAGTTGCAACCCAATACTGGATAGGCCAAGCCCAACAAAAAGAGTACAATAAAGAGTTAGAATTCTTAACTAATGGGAAACAAACAAAAGAACCTGTACCATCAGTAGTTGTGGATCTAAACTTGTTCAGAGATGAGGAAGGCCTTCTAAGGTGTAAAGGGAGATTAGACAAATCAAAACTGTCATACAAAAGCAAAAATCCAATCCTTTTACCTAGATTTAGCTATTGACAACATTAATAATCAGAAAAACACACAATGATGTATATCATATGGGGTACCACAGACACTAACTACATTAAGAAAAACTTATTGGATACCCAAGGGAAGGATCACTGTTAAAACAGTCCTGAGTGAGTGTGTCACATGTAGGCGTATTCATGCTAGGCCCTATAGGAAACCAAATCCTCCTGCTTTGCCAGAGGAGAGTTACTCTCAACAGACCCTTTGAGACTGTAGGCATTGACTATACAGGAGCATTGACTGTAGGGGTGGGTGACACTGAACAAAAAATGTACATTGTACTGTTTACATGTGCTGCCTCACGAGCTGTTTATTTGGATGTTGTGGAGGACCTTACAGCAGAATCTTTTGTTGCTGTCTTTAAGAGATTCTGTGCACGACATTCAGTACCAAAGACAGTTTGGACTGACAATGCTCAGAGCTGGGCAATAAATACATTGAATGTATTTAAATACTAAATACATGGGAGAAATGTATTTAAATACTAAATACTAAATACATTTTACGAATGTATTTAGATACTAAATACAAAATACATCAATTGTATTTAAATACATTTGTAAATACATTTTAAATTGTTATCTGCAGATATATCACTGTTTGATTCACGGATTTGCTTGTTGAAGCCATGCCACGCACACGATAAAGAAATCAACCGCTTCCGACTAAGAGTGGCACACAACTGATTGAACTGACACGTTGAAACATGAACCATGTTGTACTACACTGTCGACGCGTCGTACTGTGCTAGTACAGAACGTGTATTAAACCAGTAAAAGTATTTACATTTTTATATTTTGAGTATTTAAATACATTGTATTTAAATACTCATTAAAGTATTTAAATACTATATTTAAATACATGAAAAACAATGTATTTATAAATACAGTTCTAAATACACAAATGTATTTAAATACGTATTTAAATACAAATGTATTTAAATACTGCCCAGCTCTGACAATGCTACATATTTCAAAGCTGGTGAACAAGTCATCCACGACTTGTTAAGCAATGAAATCACACAATTGTATATACAAAATACAAACATAAAGTGGAAGTATATTCCGGTTGCCTCTCCTTGGTATGGTTCTATCTGGGAGAGGAATATACAAACAGTAAAGAATTGCTTGAAGAAAGCAATTGGCAAAAAACAGATACACTTATTTGGGTTACTCACTCTCCTGGCTGAGATTGAGAACATCATTAACAATAGACCACTCACTTATGTGAGTGACAACATTAATGACCCAGAACCATTAACTCCAAATCATTTGATTCGGGGAGAACAAGTTAGTCTCCTGCCGGACTACAATATAGACTCTTCAGAAGACCCAAACTGAACTCAACGACATGATGAGCTCCAGACTAAGTTACAACATTTAACTAGAGTTAAAGCTCATTTCATTAAACAGTGGAAAACTGAGTACTTGATGGGTCTAAGGGAGAGACATAAACAAATGACTAAGAAGGATTGGTCTGACACAATTAAGGTAGGGGACCTTGTTCTCATACATGACAGTACTCCAAGACAAAACTGGCCTCTGGCTAGAGTTTCAGAACTCAGACCAGGGGCAGATGGGGTAACAAGAGTGGTCAAATTAAGGACTTCAACGGGTGACACAACAAGAGACATTTCTCTTTTGTACCCTTTAGAGTCTGGACCCAAAACAATGGACTTTGGAGAACCTTCTCCACTGACAGTAACAACTGGAGACACTGAACTTCCAGTAACTATTCCTTTGACAGTAGGAGTGGTAACGCATCCTACTACAACATTGACAGACACAAGACCTCAGCGACAAACAGCATTAAAGGCGCGACTATTTTTACAACAAAAAATAGATGCTGGGGAATTGTAATTTTATCTTCTAACTTTCATTTTTTCTTTTCTTATGGTAAAGACCATAGACAGTTTCATCCTATGGATGTATATTTTCTCTTCTAATTAAATGCTACACCTTCTCCATGAGAAGGTGAGGATAGGCACTGTTAATCAGATTAACAGGCATTTACAGTTAAATAGTTAGCTAGTCTACACTCAGACACAAAAATTGGTGACAATGACACCAAAATTTTTATCTCCCGGGGCCCCCAGTATATGGAAAACTGATGAGTGGGTAGTTGGGAGGTAACGAAAATGGTTCACTGAGTAGGTAGGTAGTTAATCTAACAATTATTAAATTCCTTTTATGTCAATAACTGGGTGGAAGAAACCAATTGGTTGCTCACCAGAGTTATTCTCCACACTAGTATTTATATACTGTGTGGGAGGAGCGTGCTCGGTAATGGAGATACATTACCGCTCAACCAACCGAGGAATAAACCAAGACAACGCTGGTGCAAGAAGCCCCGCGAAGAGGAGAACAAAGGGGGAACGAAAACGAAGAACGGGGCGAGAGGACGTACCAGCAAAGTACGCTCTCGACAATGAGACAACCGGAGAAGGGAGAGACTCCAATAACTAAAAGTAAGTGACTAATTGAGTTTTTACACCAGACAGTTAATTACATTAAATTAAGCTGGGTCAGACAAGTTAGGCCTACATTGTGGCCTAAGACCCAGCATCAACTCATAGCTTAACAAAGGTGAAGGTAGATTGCCCTAACCTAATCTTGTGAGGAATCCTACTGTGGACCTCAATTTATCTGCCCGCTCTGGACCATTTCCGGAATCTCTAGGCTGACCCCTCTAGGCTAGACTTGATCTACTCTATAGTTAGACTGGAGAAATAAGGGGTGGGTTAATTGTGGACCAATTCAAACAGAGCATTTTTCGCACTTCCCATAAAAGACCTAAACAATGCAAAATGCTTCCAGATTAATATTATTGGGAATAAAGGCCCATACTTTAACATATGTAATGTTATTTTTCTGGGTTTGGTTAAATAGTGAAATGTATATATTTATTACAGAACGAATCTTCACACTAAGCCACTAAGGTCTGTCAAATAACCGCAAATGGATAAGAAGAGGTCAAAGCTATCAGGTGCTCAGTTTAGAAAAAAGAGGAAAGAAGAAGAGGAGAAACGAGCAAAAGATAAAGGTATAGAGCTATGTCATCTACTCTTCACTGCTATATTGCACTGCTATTTTGTGATATAGCTTTCTGAGTCATTTGAAGTGTACTATTATGTATATAATTAGCCATTAACCAAGGAGGTTGTATTATTCATTGTTTCCTATTCTAAAAGTTTAATAAATTGTGCTTAATAACATGTTAAATTAATTGTACTAGCCTATTCATGCATTGGTCTGTTATGTTCTATTTTACTATTTGCAGGGGCACTTTTGAAATATTTTGGAACACCCTCTGCCACTAGCCAGGATGAGAAGCCGTCTACTTCTGCCATTATTGAGGCTGAGGAGCCATCTACCTCCTCAGCCTCACATATGTCTCCACAAATGCAGTCTGATCCTGAGGATGAAGACCCATTTGCTTCTACTTCTCCCGGCATGACTCTTCAGGTGAGTTTGTGTGCACATATGTCTGTGAGTGTGTGCGTGTGTGTGTATGTGTATGTGTGTGCATCCCTGCAAAGCATTTTGCAAACAGTTATAAATTATAATGTTATTATCACTGGGTCTGGGTTACTGGGTATGTGTGGTGTTTCACCACCATAATTCCATAACACCACCACCATAACAAAGTGCTGTGAATAATGTGTTATCTAACTTAGGTGTGTATACTAATGAGTAATGCTCTTGTTCTTTCTATTAGAAATGCCTGGAGCAGAATCGCCTCCTGAGGATGAGTCTCTGTCCACCGACCCTGCTAACTGGCCTTCAGTTCTGACTGAGAGAATTCGGACACAACTGGTTTCCAGGGGACCAAGTCAAGTACCATCTGACTTTGTATTCCCTAGAAACGACAGTGACGGAAGAAGTTTCCACCATCAATACTTCAGGAAGTCATTGGTTAGTGGGGAAAATATAACCAGAAGTTGGTTGGTCTATTCCTTAAAAAACAACAGCCTTTTCTGTTTCTGTTGTACAGTGCTTACAATAAGTCTCGCGCCTCTGTCTCGTCCCAAGCTAGTCTGTTAGGTATAAAATGGGCGGTCCTTATGGCAGCGGAGGTGTGTTCGGATTGGTGAACATAATTGCTCTAACCCCATCAATGACGTCCATTATTACGTCACTTCTGCTACATTTTAGTGTTTAAAATACAAATGATTAAGAAACAGAATGACCAAGTTTCGGGATGTTGGGATGGTTATGGAGCAATCCTAGTCATCATAATATTAGCTGGGCATTACATTATACCGTCTCAGTATATACTGTAGACTATAGAGAACGACTAATTCGGAAAATATCCCAAATCATTGCATAATACCTAAGTTATTTTGACGCAGGTCTAAATTATTTGCTCAAATGCAATGATTGATATAAAGTAATTGTTGGGAATTGTTGTCAATATTGTTGTTTGTGATACATATCCTACGTGAAGAATCTAATGATCAAATTCCTCAGTGAACCTCTCACGCGCTCGCATTTCGAGGAAGTCACGGTCGTCTCACTAATGGATAGTTTATCCATTGTTTTAAGTGGTAACCTATTCCATCTTATGAAAGTCATTAGTCTAAAGCAAGACTGGTGGGCCGTGAATCAGAGAAATTTGCATTTGATTTGTTCATCGTAATTATTACGTAATATAGTATACTGTATATACTATTATATAAGAGTTTATTGGTAGCATATCATATGACAATTCCCATAAACATGTGATGGCCTCGATGTTGCCAGTTTTTATTTTTTTCCTGAAACTATTACCTTCTCATAGTTTGTTTCAACAATGCATATATTATCATCTCCACGAGCGTAGACCTTGCAAGAAAAGTTTCTAACAAAGGATAAGTAAAGTTCTTTCATGGTCACAATATATACTTTTATAGATGTCAAACAAAAATATTAAAAAATTCTATATTAACACAAATATATATTCGATACACATTTACGTCATGGCTTTAACATCAGTATTTCGTATAGCTTACTCCGGCATCAATAATTTCTTGCAATCGTTGCGGCATAGAAGAGGCCAGATTGTAGGGAATGTTTGGTGTTCGACGTAAGCTCTCCCAACTATTCCTCGTGCGAGCTAAAAGTGCTTCAAATGTTCTTTCATTGCGTTGCTCTCATTCGTTAATCATTACACCGGTCTGCATGAAAATCGATTTCTTTATTTTGAGTTGTGATTCTGAAGCAGTTCGCTGCGCTGAATTCAAAAATGCTACCAGTTTGTTTCTATCACCCACAGTTTTAAAGTTATTAGCAAAACAAGTTTGGGGCGTTTTGTAATTTTTTACCCTTTTTATCTAATTAATTTCGTTTTTTCATATTTTCAGATAGATAATTCTAACATTACGTCTTTAAAATTTTAATAATGGCTTCTAGAGGATGTACCCATAGTCCAGACATATTTTGTTATATTTGTGGTCGGTATGTTGTTGTAAAACAAAGGACAAATGTAACGACCTTCATTAAGAGAGCTTATCATGCTTATTTTGGAATTAAATTATGAGATCAAAACAAAAGTTGGGCTCCACACAAGGTTTGTCTTACGTGTGTTGCGGCACTAAGGAATTGGAGCAAAGGTAAAAAGAAAAGTTTGCCATTTGGGATCCCTATGGTATGGCGCGAGCCTAGAAACCATACCGACGACTGCTACTTCTGTTCTTGCAATGTTAAAAGTTATAATGCAAAGAATAAAGAGAGCCTTCAATACCCAAGTCTTCCATCTGCAATAAGGCCGGTACCCCATGGTCCAGAAGTTCCTATTCCCCGCCCACCCGAGAGTCTGGATCAATACAATTCAGATTCTGATTCAGCTCCAAATCCAGACAATGATGATGTTTATGAACAGCCAACAGCTGACCGAGATCCTAAACCATTAACCCAAGCCGAACTAAATGACTTAGTCAGGGATTTGAATCTGCCTAAGGACTCTGCAGAACTTTTGGGGTCTAGATTGCAGGAGAACAATTTATTGGCATCCGACACATACTTCGCACAGCATAAGAAAACATCAAAGAAGCACCGGTTTAGTCGTCATTAGTCAGATCTACCTTCATAGTCTTAAGTCTTTGGAATAAGTCCTGAAATGTTTGCAAGTAAAGAAGGTAAATATATTTTGTTCCTTTCAGTTATTTTTTTATTCTTTCATAAACAAGCAATATGCTTGTCCAAGAGCTAGGAGCTATTTAATTCTGCTTTAATTAGGTTTTACTCTATCACCTAAATATTTCGTGCTACAAGGGGTATTGTAATACCTCATCTGTCCCCAAATGTTAACCACCCATTGATGGGAGGGGAGAGAGTATTTTGCTGGGAACGGGACTGGTTGTTATATATATTTACCCTACATTATTATGTAAGTGTTACTGTAGTCTATAACAACAAAATTTATTAGCATGTGCAATCCAATGTTGGTCTCGATAAGATGGTTCACATTTGGGGATAAATAGGGGATTTATGACACACCCTGTAGTAAGAAAACCATACGTGATAGGGAAAAACTAACTATATTTTTTATATCAGCGCACTCAAATTATATAGAATCACCAACTAGTTTGTAAAAATCGATCGACAAGTTTTCAAATGTGTACTGGTGTTATTGCCCAAAGGTTTTCAATCGGATTCATATCAGGAGAACGTGGTGGTAGAATTAGATTAATAATCTCTGGATCCCTTTCTCCTCCCTTCGTAATTTCCCACCCAACCTCGTTTCCTTCGACATAGCAACGCTTACCTCCATCCTCATTCCACTTCCTTCATTAAACCTATTATCGCTTTTACTGTCCCTTCCTTCCATCCTTCAATGCCAGCGTTCTTAAACCTAGCACATAAATTATATAATATGGAATCTAACACCTTAGATCTCTACGCATTCATGTACTTGAAGACGCCTGTGTCTTAGGGGAATCTAAGTGTTGAGAGTGGGCTTGAGTAGTCTAGAGATTACTACAGATGACCTTGAACGCTCCAACTATTTAAAAATGATTATTTATTACGCACATCATATGGCATAATACACAAATGAATTTAAGTATCTTACACTATAGGAATGGAATTGAATCCTACCAGAGTTAAAAAGTCGCAAAATATGATAGATTAGTTTGTATTAAGAGGTTACTAAGAGAAAAGGATTTGGGATAGAGCGGAAGGCAGAGAGTATATTTTCTCGAGTTTCGGTTATTATTAACGTTATATGGATACATTGCCATGCGGTGTGATGAGAGAGAGAGAGAGATAGAGAGAGAGAGAGTTACAAGGAGTTACAAGGAAAAGAAGCACCTCAAAAGGCCTTGCGGCCCATACCGAGGAGGTACCAATGGCAACGAGTGCCAGGGAAAATTTTTTACACCCTCAAATAGTGTGCAAGATTTGGTCTAACCTTTTCTTGAACTGATCCACAGAGGAACTGTTCACAACATCTGAAGGTAACCTGTTCCACGTGTGACAGATCTTATACGCAAAGTAATTCCCACACACACTAGTCCTAAACCGCTTCAAATCCAACTTCCAACCATTGTTGCGAGTTGGGTTATCATTTAAACTAAACATGCTTCTAAAATCGACATCGTTGAACCCGCGCAAGAACTTGAAAACCTCGATCAGTTGACCCGCAGCCTCCGAGTTCCAGCGAAAACAAGTTCAGGGCGCGTAACCGTCGATTGTAGCCCATATGCCTAACGGAAGGGATTAACTTTGTGGCCCTCGCCTGCACTCGCTCCAGCCTCTCAATATCTTTCCTGAGGGTGGGCGACCAAAACTGCACAGCATATTCCAGGTGCGGCCGAACCAGGGAATTGTACAGAGAGAGCACAATCTCCTTGTTCCGAAACTGAAATTGCCTCCTGATATAATCTAACAGCTTCTGGGCTTTCTTTTCAACCTCTACGCACTGTTTGGTAAATTTAAGGTCGCTGCTAATTAACACACCCAAGTCCTTTTCCAAATCAGTCGCCTCGATATGACTCCCCCAACATACTTTGCATTTATCCAAGTTAAACGGCATTTGCCATTTTTCGGACCACTCTCCTATCCTACCTAGGTCCGCACGCAGTTGCTCGATCGCTTCGGGCGTCCCAACATTGGCCCCAAGCTTGGTGTCATCAGCGAATTTGGCGATCCGACTGACGATGCCACCGTCGATATCATTTATGTAAATGATAAACAACAGTGGCCCCAAAACGGAACCCTGAGGAACCCCACTAGTGACCGAGGCCCAACCCGAACTAACCCCTTTAATTACAACTCTCTGCCGCCTATTCTTCAGCCAGTTTTCAATCCACCTGCCTACTTCCCCACCGATACCCAGCGCGCGCACTTTCGCCATTAGCCAGCGGTGAGATACCTTATCAAACGCTTTCTGAGAGAGAGAGAGAGAGAGAGGATGGAGAGAGAGAGAGAGGATGGGGAGAGAGATGGGGAGAGAGAGAGAGAGAGAGGATGGGGATAGAGAGAGAGAGGATGGGGAGAGATGGGGAGAGAGGAGAGAGAGGATGGGGAAGAGAGAGAGAGGAGGGAGAGAGAGAGAGAGAGAGGATGGAGAGAGAGAGAGAGAGAGAGGATGGAGGAGAGAGAGAGAGAGAGAGGATGGGAGAGAGAGAGAGAGAGAGAGAGGATGGGGAGAGAGAGAGAGAGAGAGAGAGGAGGGAGAGAGAGAGAAGAGAGAGGATGGAGAGAGAGAGAGAGAGAGAGGAGGAGAGAGAGAGAGAGAGAGAGGATGGGAGAGAGAGAGAGAGAGAGAGGAGAGAGAGAGAGAGAGAGAGAGAGAGGATGGAGAGAGAGAGAGAGAGAGAGGATGGGGAGAGAGAGAGAGAGAGAGGATGGAGAGAGAGAGGAGAGAGAGAGGATGGGGAGAGAGAGAAAGAGAGAGGATGGAGAGAGAGAGAGGAGAGAGGATGGAGAGAGAGAGAGAGAGAGAGGAGGGGAGAGAGAGAGAGAGAGAGGATGGAGAGAGAGAGAGAGAGAGAGGATGGGGAGAGAGAGAGAGAGAGAGAGGATGGAGAGAGAGAGAGAGAGAGAGAGGATGGAGAGAGAGAGAGAGAGAGAGAGGATGGAGAGAGAGAGAGAGAGAGGATAAGAGAGAGAGAGAGAGAGAAGAGATGGAGAGAGAGAGAGAGAGAGAGAGAGAGGATAAGAGAGAGAGAGAGGATGGAGAGAGAGAGAGAGAGAGGGGAGAGAGAGGATGGAGAGAGAGAGAGAGAGAGAGAGAGGATAAGAGAGAGAGAGAGAGGATGGGGAGAGAGAGAGAGAGAGAGGGAGAGAGAGGATGGAGAGAGAGAGAGCGTTATCTCCTGCATACTCTATATATATCTATATACAGTATGTGTCTATATGCAGGGTGTCCCAGGAGGAAATGTCAAGAATGCACCATTTCACTCTTTGGGTATTTCTAAGTAGAAAGTATTATATCGATATGGGTCTGAGTCCCAACCGTTTCCGAGATACAGGCCTCTACATTTGGGTAATTAAAACATAATAAAAGGCGATCTTAGATACTATTTAATGACAGAATGGTTTCAAAGTGACCCCCTCCTTCTTCAATGCACGCGGCGAGCCTCCGATCCATCGAGTCTTGCCAAGGAAAACGCGGAAGTTCATTTCTGAGGTTTATCTACCTATCCTGTATACGTGCAACCAACTACTCCCTAGTTTCGGGTTTACCCCGCTGATAAACGTCACTCTTCATTAACCCCCAGACAAAAAAATAATGTAAATAAATAATGTGAGGATCTGCACAGTTGCCAATGTATCATTAAATGTCACTGAATATTATCTAAGATCGGCTTTTTATTATGTTTAGTTACCCAAATGTAGAGGCCTGTATCTCGGTAACGGTTGGGAATCAGGCACACGTCGATATAATACTTTCTACTTAGAAATACCCAAAGAGTCAAATGGTGCATTATTGACATTTCTTCCTTGGACACCCTTATAAATAGATAGCGTGATCGACACAATGATAATGTGGACGTCATTGATGGGGTTAGAGCAATTATGTGCACCAATCCGAACACACCTCCACTGCCATAAGGACCGCCCATTTTATACCTAACAGACTAGCTTGGGACGAGACAGAGGCGCGAGACTTATTGTAAGCACTGTACATTATTTTCCAAGAGGAAAATAAATTTAACAAGTTTGGGACTCTCGGACTGGAAGCATGCAAGCTCATTGCTCACATCACATGACAACAGTTCAGAACACCTAAATTCTATGAAAATCTGGAAAGAACTGGCAGTGAGGATGAGAAAGGGGGAGACCATTGACAAGCAGGAGATGGCACTTCTGGAGGCTGAGAAGTTGAGATGGAGAGCGGTGCTAACACGTTTCACTGCTATTGTGCATTCTCTGGCAGTTAGGAATTTGGCACTAAGGGGACATACAGAAAAATTGTTCTCACCATCAAATGGCAATTTTCTGAAAGAAGTTGAACTGATGGCACAATTTGATCCTATAATGCAAGAGCACATTAAACGTGTCCAAAAAGGGACCTCCAGTCACACCAGCTACCTCGGCCACCACATACAAAACGAACTCATTGATTTGTCGAGCAGCAAGACCATTTCAGCAATGGTGAGCGACATCAAACAATCAAAGTTTTTTTCAATAATTCTAGATTGCACTCCAGATATCAGCCACACTGAACAGTTGTCAGTTGTGATTCGGGTTGTGTCACTGGAGGGGAAGCCCCATATAAAGGAACATTTCATGGGGTTTTTGGAGGCAGAGGAGTCCACTGGTCAACATTTGGCATCTCTGATTCTGAAGAGACTGGAGGAGCTAAAAGTTCCTTTCATGGACTGTAGAGGACAATCATACGACAACGGGGCCAACATGAGGGGAAAAAACAAGGGTGTTCAATCCAGGCTCCTAGAAATTAATCCCAGAGCTCTGTTTGTTCCATGTGGGGCTCATTCTCTGAATTTGCTTGTGGCCGATGCTGCTAAGGGATCTATTGATGCCACAAGTTACTTTGGCATCTTGCAGAAGCTTTACAACTTGTTTTCAGCCTCCACACAACGATGGGCCATTTGAAAAAACATGTGAACATCACATTGAAGATGTGGTCTGATACAAGGTGGGAAAGCAAGATCAAGAGTGTGGAGCCCCTGAGATATCAGGCAGCTGCAGTGAGAGATGCACTGATCGAGGTGAGGGACCACACCAAAGACTCTGTAATAAAGGTCGAGGCTCAATCTCTGTCAGAGGAGGTTGGGTCATACCGCTTCGCCATTTGTTCAGTGGTGTGGCATGACCTGTTGTGCCAAATTCAGCATGTGAGCAAGCAGATGCAGTCTCCTAGCATGCACGTTGATGTTGCAGTAAATCTCCTAAAAAAACAGAGAGAGGTCTCCGCAATTACAGGGCAACAGGTTTTGTGGCTGCACAAATGGCAGCCACAGATATCTGTGAACAAATGAATGTGGAGGCTGTGTTAAAACAAAAACGGCTGAGGTCCACAAAGCGGCACTTCTCCTATGAAGCATCTGATGAGCCCTTGATTGATGCTTTGAAGAAGCTGGAGGTGACATTTTTCAATGCAGTGGTTGATGCTGCAACATCAGCCATTCAGGAAAGATTTTCCACGTTGGAAATTGTGGGAGAGAAGTTTGGAGTGCTGACACATTTCCAAAATCTCACATTTGAGGAGCTGACAGAACAATGTGTGAACCTTAGTACTACACTATACTTTAAGGGACAATCTGACTTGGATGGCAGAGAGCTTGCAGCTGAAGAACTTGCCTGACTTGCCATCAAAGACCATATCCTTGCTTGAACTGCTGACATTTATCCATGAAAGGGAGCCTCTGAAATATATCCAAATTTGTGGACTGCTCTCAGAATTGGTCTTACTCTTCCAGTCACTGTTGCTGAAGCAGAGAGGAGCTTTTCAAAGCTGAAGCTCATCAAATCCTACCTGAGGTCAACTATTTCACAGGAACGCCTTACCGGTCTGGCCATCATCAGTATAAATCATACAATTGCTGAGCAGATTTCATATGATGATTTAATTCATGACTTTGCATCAAGGAAGGTAAGAAGAGTCAGGCTTTAGATGGCAGTTGTGCTGTGGTGCAATTTATTTTGTTTTTGTTCAAAGTGTAGCATAATAATTACCCTCTCTTAAGTGTCTTATTCTATTTATGTGATAGAGCATTTGTACAATTTAGAAATTTGATTCTCTAGTTTATTTATGGCAGTTGTGCAATTTAATTTGTATTTTTCCTGTTCATAGTATCATAATTACATTCTCTTAAGTGAGTTATTCTATTTACGTGATGAAGGATTTGTAAAATTCAGAAATTTGAGTCTTTGTTTTGGTTCTGAAATTCCAACAATTAGTCCAATAAAAAGTTATTTTGTGAAAGAGTTATGTCTGTCCTTTATTTTGGGGGGATTCGAATGTGTGTGTGTGTTGGCGAACAGGGGGGGGGGGCGCTGAAGGTGAGGTTCGCCCAGGGCGTCATGTAAGCTAGGACCGCCACTGGTCTTGAGTAACCTCTCTCTTCCTAAATTCCTATTTCATTCTTTTCAATCCATTTCACATGGTTTAAAACACAGTTTATCAAAAAATTTGATCTACAACATACAAATTTTTCTCCGGCCCCCCCAAGTATATGGAAAAACTATACGCACTCACAACATGGTATCATATGTGGTACATTTATTTCATAATTAAATATAAATTATTAATTAAATGAATTAAATATCTATACAAAAATGCCTCGGGATTGGCGACATAGCCTATTGGGAATGAAATAATTGAATTGCCATACGTACAAAGAACCTGTATGTATGAATCAGCCTCACATAGCAACAAGAAAACTCAATTTATTGTTTAGTCTACCAAAGAGAAGTAGACCAAACAAAATTTTGCTAGATTCGGCAAATAATACACCAGAACCAAGGAACGGCTCTCAGGGCTGTTTATGTTACAGCGAAGCTTTAAACAGGGAGGATGTCTTTGTCCCCCCTAAAGTTCTGAGTGAATTCCTTATAATATAAAACCTAATGACTATAAAAGGATAGGCCTATTCCTTCAGGGGTTTATATAGTGACTGCCTATATTAATTACCTTAAGTAAATTCGTCGCGAAACTCGATCGTGGCGGCCCTACACCGAAGATGATCGTAACGCCCTCCATCGAAGCAAACCAAGGACCCAGCAAAATTAAGGTGGGGCAATTCTTTTCATTAACATAAGGCTTCCCAAATCCCGGCGCTAAAATTACCGTAATCACTTAAATATAAAAAGGTCCTTTAACAACCTACATATTTATAACTCTCTAACGAAAAAGCATAGGGCTTTTGTCGGTAACCCTCCATTGAAGTCTGCTGGAAATTTCCAGCGGATGAGGGCACAGGCAATCAACTCATAGCCCTATATAGTTTTTTCACATAAACTTTCACTATGTTCCAACTAAACAAAATCCAGCAGACTTTCTGACCAGAGGTTTATCCTACAAGTTGTTGAAGTCAAACAAAACTTGGTTTATGGGACCTAAGTGGCTCTGTAATACAGACCAATGGCCTGTGGAACAAGTTAACTTGACATTAAATTTAATCTTTTCAAATGAAAAGGTTGAATCAATCACTAATTATGAAATTTATTCTGATTTCAACAAACTTGTCAGGGTTACAGCCTACTGTTTGAGGTTTGCTCACAACTGTTTAACTACAATTAACAAACAGCTAAATAAAAACAATCATAATTATACAGAAGTTGCAACCAAATACTGGATAGGCCATGCACAACAAAAAGTACAATAAAGAGTTAGAATTTGTCTAATGGGAAACAAACAAAAGAACCTGTACCATCAGTAGTTGTGGATCTAAACTTGTTCAGAGATGAGGGAGGCCTTCTAAGGTGTAAAGGGAGATTAGACAAATCAAAACTGTCATACAAAAGCAAACATCCAATCCTTTACCTAGATTTAGCTATTTGACAACATAATCATCAGAAAAACACACAATGATGTATATCATATGGGGGTACCACAGACACTAACTACATTAAGAAAAACTTATTGGATACCCAAGGGAAGGATCACTGTTAAAACAGTCCTGAGTGAGTGGTCACATGTAGGCGTATTCATGCTAGGCCCTATAGGAAACCAAATCCTCCTGCTTTGCCAGAGGAGAGAGTTACTCTCAACAGGCCCTTTGAGACTGTAGGCATTGACTATACAGGAGCATTGACTGTAGGGGTGGTTGACACTGAACAAAAAATGTACATTGTACTGTTTACATGTGCTGCCTCACGAGCTGTTTATCTGGATGTTGTGGAGGACCTTACAGCAGAATCTTTTGTTGCTGTCTTTAAGAGATTCTGTGCACGACATTCAGTACCAAAAACAGTTTGGACTGACAATGCTACATATTTCAAGGCTGGTGAACAAGTCATCCACGACTTGTTAAGCGATGAACTCACACAATTATATATACAAAAAACATAAAATAAGGTGAAGTATATTCCGGTTGCCTCTCCTTGGTATGGTTCTATCTGGGAGAGAAATATACAAACAGTAAAGAATTGCTTGAAGAAAGCAATTGGTAAAAAACAGATACACTTATTTGAGTTGCTCACTCTCCTGGCTGAGATTGAGAACATCATTAACAATAGACCACTCACTTATGTGAGTGACAACATTAATGACCCGGAACCATTAACTCCAAATCATTTGATTCGGGGAGAACAAGTTAGTCTCCTGCCGGACTACAATATAGACTCTTCAGAAGACCCAAACTGGACTCAACGACATGATGAGCTCCAGACTAAGTTACAACATTTAACTAGAGTTAAAGCTCATTTCATTAAACAGTGGAAAACTGAGTACTTGATGGGTCTAATGGAGAGAGATAAACAAATGACTAAGAAGGATTGGTCTGACACAATTAAGGTAGGGGACCTTGTTCTCATACATGACAGTACTCCAAGACAATACTGGCCTCTGGCTAGAGTTTCAGAACTCAGACCAGGGGCAGGACGGGGTAACAAGAGTGGTCAAATTAAGGACTTCAACGGGTGACACAACAAGAGACATTTCTCTTTTGTACCCTTTAGAGTCTGGACCCAAAACAATGGACTTTGGAGAACCTTCTCCACTGACAGTAACAACTGGAGACACTGAACTTCCAGTAACTATTCCTTTGACAGTAGGAGTGGTAACGCATCCTACTACAACATTGACAGACACAAGACCTCAGCGACAAACAGCATTAAAGGCGCAACTATTTTTACAACAAAAAATAGATGCTGGGGAATTGTAATTTTATCTTCTAACTTTCACTTTTTCTTTTCTTATGGTAAATACCATATATAGTTTCATCCTATGGATGTATATTTTTCTTCTAATTAAATGCTAACCTTCTCCATGAGAAGGTGAGGATAGGCACTGTTAATCAGATTAACAGGCATTACAGTCAAATAGTTAGCTAGTCTACACTCAGACATAAAAATTGGTGACAATGACCAAAATTTTATCTCCCGGGGCCCCAGTATATGGAAAACTGATGAGTGGGTAGTTGGGAGGTAACGAAAATGGTTAACTGAGTAGGTAGGTAGTTAATCTAACAATTATTAAATTCCTTTTATGTCAATAACTGGGTGGATGAAGCCAATTGGTTGCTCACCAGAGTTATTCTCCACACTAGTATTATATACTGTGTGACAAGAGCGTGCTCGGTAATAGATATACATTACCGATCAACCAACCGAGGAAAAAACCAAGACGACGCTGGTGGAAAAAGCCCCGCTAAAAGGAGAACAAAGGAGAACGAAAACGAGGAACGGGGCGACAGGACGCAACGGGAGAAGGGACAAGAACAGACACCGAAGAAAGATCCCCACCAGCAAGTACGCTCTTAACAATTAAACCAGGACGGAAAATGGACTCTAATACTAGCAGTAAGTGACTAATTGTGTTTTTAACCCAGTTTAGTAGATTCATTAAATTAAGCTGGGTCAGACAACTTAGGCCTACATTGTGGCCTAAGACCCAGCATCAACTCATAGCTTAACAAAGGTAAGGTAGATTGCCCTAACCTAGTTTGGTGAGGAATCCTACTGTGGACCTCATTTATCTGCCCGCTCTGGACCATTTCCGGAATCTCTAGGCTGACCCCTCTAGGCTAGACTTGATCTACTCTATAGTTAGACTGGAGAAATAAGGGGTGGGTTAATTGTGGACCAATTCATACAGAGCATTTTTCACACTTGTGTTATCTAACAACATCCCACTGTTGCCTCATTAAGTGAGGCAATTAATTATATAAAACATTTACTTATTTTTGTTTCTTTTCACAAATAAAAAATTAGAAAATCTGTCATATATATATATATATATATGTGTACAGTACTACAGAATACCAGTATTGGGTAAAAAAGGCCTTAATCCGGTATGGTATTCAAACTAGTACTAGCCGATATTACTTTCATCCCTTGTTTCAACCCGTGTGCCAACCGACTGCACTATTTTCAGTTTGTCATGCAGACTATTCCAAACTCTACATCCAAGAATTACCCAAAAGCTATAATAAAAAGCGAGACTTCGACTGAGGTATCACTGAAGATATTACCCGCCAATGTTTTTGTGGTATAACTGGGTTTTGCTGACCCTCTGTGATTGGGATGGTACTTTTTCCAAGAAACCTTTTTTTCTTCCCAGTTTAAATTAAATTTTAAAGAGGAAAATTGTTAAAAGAGGTGACAAGTTGTTCCTTAACGAAAATTAATTGGAAAATGCTTAAAAATGAAAAAAAAATAAAACTGTACACAAAATTAAAGAAGCTTTTATAAAGGTGAAATAGTAAAAGTCTGATCTGGTAATCCTTAAAAATTCGCTTCGAAATTTAATATTTTTTTATCATTCCCGTACTCGGAGCCAAATATTTGATCTGAAGAAGAACTGAATAACCGAAATGTGGGAAATCTGAAATAAGAAACTAAAACGTATCGCGTTTGGTCAAACTGGTTGGTTTATTGAAGAGTATGGTCATTTATTCCTCTTCTATGTAAGGATATTGACCACAATTTGGTAGTTTTTGTTTTCAACTGTTGTATAATTTTACTTGCTCGAAAGTCCTTTGATAAAGAAAGTTTATTAATTCTGTGGATTTATTCTGATGGTCTGAATATCTAAAGCTGTGTTGTTCTTATAGTCTGGTTTGTGTATAGAAACCACATTTTGCTTCTACTGATTTTGTTAACGTTGATTGTAAGTTAAGAAGAATATTAAAACGTATCGGTAAAATGGTAAGATAATACAAATTACAGAACGGTAAAATAAAATTTTTGTATACTTTGTGTCGTATACGATCATACGTGATATGAAACCTAATAGTTTAAAAATGTAAAATATATTTGTCAATTTGCCCACTCCGTCCCATGCCCCTTTCGAATTACTGTGAATTGTAACTTAACCACCCCGACTCATGTTGTGTATATAAATCTATATTATAACAAACCATTTGTTATCATCTAGTTTGAATTAGTTAGGATGTTATATTTTGTATTAATATCATTCTAGAGGGGAGAGCCCTGTAAAAATGAACAATGAATAATCCCTTCATTCATATAATTCTGATGATACTTCGTAATATTTATAAGCCTTATATTCTTTTTCATATATTCATTTTTACATATCATGTCCAAAATCGTATGACACGAGTTTTGGATAAAATTTTGATTGCTTTCTATTTTATAATTGGTGAATTATTTCCTGTAAACTACTTAATCATTTTGTATAAACCCAAATCGTACACGCTGACACAAGTTTGAATACATTTTTTATTTGCTTTCTATTTTATAATTGGTTAACTATTTCTGTTTAAACAACTTAATCATTTTCGTAGACTTAGCTTAATAATGTAATCTCGTTCACTTTTTTTGTATAGTCTCTCTCCGTTGTAAAAGATGAAGTCATGTCTTGCTTAACGTTTAATTTTTAATCTTAAGCCTTTAATTTTCGCCATGTGCCTGTTTGTTTGTAATTCATGATGGGAAGGCATATTTCAATTCCATTTTTAGTTAACTCGGCAGATCATGATAACATCAAGCTGTCAATATACGGTTTTAAATAAAATATGGATTCCTCTTGCTTAGCAGTTTACACATTGCTTCAGCAAAATTATTTGTTTTGTCTTTAAATGTTTTGTAAAGTAAATCAGCCTATTGAGAATAATAATAATAATAATAATAAAAAAAACAGCATTAAATAATAATGACGTCAGTAGGAAGTTTAGTATAAAAGCCCATAAAATTTCTCCAATGTTCATTCTGACTAGACTATGTTTTAGTAGTAAAATATAGTAAGAAATATCTTTGTCTTCTCCTTCGAGCCTTGCTCTCTTCAAAGAATTTAGTCTTAAATAGAGAAAAATAATTTCCCGATACGTTATAAGAAAAATCGAGGAACTTAGAGAGAACTTAGTCTTAAATAAAGAAAAAATAATTTCCCGATACGTTATAAGAAGAAATCGGAGAGTAGTATAGAAGAAAATTACTACGATTCCCTATACGGTATCAGCTATTTCAGAGTAACAAATCCATTGCTGCCACCTAACCAGAACCCCCGTCAACTTCGAACCGACCAAGGCCATAGACGGAGGGGTTAACAGAAATATATCTACAATGAAAAATGAAAAGCGTTTTCAAGGTCTCTTAGCAGTACCTCGTCAGGGAAAAGGCAAAAAGCCGAAAATATATATATCGTTGCACAGCATAAACGAAATAGGAGGGATTAGCAAAAAAATAAGAAGTACTAATTCGATGAAAAATATATTTTAAGGACGTGATCCATTTTATACGTTCCCGAACTGTTAACCGAAATTATTTATAAAATAGAAGAATGCACATTCAAGTGTTCCTTTCGGTTTTGTCTTTATTTTTAATAAAAGTTTTAGAACTCCCAATTAATACTATGCTTATACATACAGTTAAACGATGCATTACCGTTATTTGCCGTCCTACACGCATATTTATGCTGTTTTACTCTAATATCTAAAGTTTTCCCTCCTGTTAAATCTCGCCAAATAAAGAACATCCCAGATAATGCAGCTGTCTTTGTCTACGCGATTGGATGTAAACATTGCGACGCAGTTTATAAACTGCATCGCATCGTTTACATCCAATCGTGTAGAGAAGAGACAACTATCATACATTATCTAGGATGTTCTTTATTAGTAGGCTTACCATACGTTCCGATTTGACCGGGACAGTCCCGGTTTTGAGCTCTTGTCCCGGCGTCCCGGCCGGCTTGTAATTCTGTCCCGGTTTATAATTGTGTCCCCTTGCTTTTCAGGTTTTCTCTCTCTTTGTTAGAAATCTTATGCGGGTAACTGAATTTATCTTTTGTTTACATGGAACATCAGCTCCAGTAGAACGATGATTGTTCTCAATCATGAACGATGTATGGTCACTGGACCGGAGTCTCATGTCAGAAAGTACCGTTCAAGTTCTGCTTTGCTGTAAAGTTAATATTGACTTGACATGTCTGGAACTTTATGAAAAAATTAAGAAGGATAATAAATTTCTGAAGAAAGTGATTTCTAGTGAAAAATATGAATGGTTTTCAAAAAAATGAATGATCTGTTTGTACTGTATAATAAATTGAAATACAGTAAGTAGACTCTTGAAAATTCGGCACTTCAAAATCCGACATACTCCAAAATCGGCACATTTTAAAATCATAAATGAAAATAATAACAAGGCACCCTGCTTCAGAAACTAATAAATCCATTTGTGAGCGGAAATCATTGCATAAACCTAAATTAGATCAACTTGATGAAGTTTAATATGAGTGGTTTGCTCTAGAAAGGTCAGAAGGTGTTGCTATTTCTGGGCCCATTCTGTCGACGTAGCAACAACAATGTTTTTAGACTAAGTTTAAAATACAATGTTAAAATAAAGTACCTTAATTACGTTTAACTGACAATGATGTTCTATAACACATTACTGGCCCATTGGCTCTTATAACTACAATCTTTGGAGTAATAAAACAGTAAGTTCATGTTCATTTTTCGTTTACCCTGTACCTTATTATTATTATTATAAAATGACCTCTCGAAAACACGGCATATTTTTAAATCCGGGACAGGCAAATTCCACAGGGTGCCGGATTCTACAGCGTTTACTATATACACTTTTTTGTTCACCCCCATTTTTTTATACTGCTGAAAACACGTATAGGTATGTAATCTTCATTTCCAAAATTTTCCTAAATGGCCCGGTTTGGTTGCATGAAAATATGGTAAGCCTATTTATTAGGGGAGATTTAACAGTATTTTTATACTTAAAGGCTACGTTAATTCCGATTGTTTTAAGTAGTGTCGGAAGATGTTTAAAATGTAGATGGTAAAGGAGGCTAAGGCAACTTTTATGATCAAATTTTTTTAATTACACAATTATAATACCTTTTCTTAGCTTTCCTAAGACAGTTGTCTAGAACTGGAATAGAATAACATAATTTGATACCAATGATCATAATAATGCGTAACTCAGAATCTAAAAATTCAGAACTAACAACTTGACCTCGGAATCGCTTTTCATTTTTTCTTATGGGAACGCCTCATTTATTTATTTCATGTGTTTAATTATAAAATTCACCCCCCCCCCCACATATGTTATGTATGTACGAGGGCCATTCAATATATTTTGCCCCACCTTTTTTTCTTCTTTCCAAGTTTCCTTGTTAGTTCCAGAAATTTTGCACACAAGTAGTTACGTACCTTTTTTACAAGTTTTTATTTTTCCACATAGTCTCCATCCTTTTCTACGTCAGTAGTATAGCCGAAAAAGGGGAGAGTGCAAGAATGTTGCAAGTTATTATGTAATGTTGCAAAGGGGGTGGGGTGTTGCAAATGCGGGTGGGGTTGTTGCAAAGGGGGGTGGGGGGTGTTGCAAAAAAATAAAAAAAAAATAAAAAAAAAGTACTGGCCTTTGTTGCCAACCTAGGTTGCAAGGGGCATGCAACTTGGAGGCGGAGTTCTCCCCCAAGCTATTCCCCCCAAAGGGCCAGAAAGGAGAGAAAAGAGGAGAGAAAGGAGGAGAGGTGTTCACCTGGCAGGAGCCAAGTGCATACTAAGACTTCAGCCGAGTAGGCGTTGTTTTATAGGCTCCTAATCAGCCAGTTGGCTGAGCCAAGGGGGAGGGGTACACCTGAAGGAGAGAGAGACACCTGAAGGAGAGAGAGAGAGACACCTGAAGGAGAGAGAGAGAGTAGTGGCCTTTGATTGCAAGGCATGCAACTTGGAGGCGGAGTTCTCCCCCAAGTTATTTTCGTTTACCTAACCTAAGAGGCCTCTAAGGGGTTTTCCCAAAGGGCCAGAAAGAGAAGGACCAGAGGTCCTTGCTCGGCTGGGAGCCGAGCTTGAATGACTCCGTCAGTCGTCTCTCGGTCTTTTATAAACCTCTATTCTGGCTGAGTTGCCAGATAGCGCCATGTATTCAGTTGCCAGATAGCGCCATGTGTCCCAGAAACCATATATTAATCATCCATTGTGTACCACAATATATGACGGTAGTTTAATCCAATTAAATTCTGTTTATTAAAAATAATAATTTTTACACACTTAACTTTTATTATAAATATTTAAGCCACGAATACCAGTGGGAAAAACGAACGGAAAAGAAAATTTGCGAATCAATTCAAACATACGATCATCATTCCCCACCCATCTGCGCTTGTATATATAATAAACTAATGAACCACTCGTGTGCACAAACCATATAAAATACCACATATATGACGGTAGTTAATCCAATTAAATTCTGTTTATTAAATAAATAATTTTTACACACTTAATTTTCATTATAAATATTCGAATATCAGTGGGGAAAAACGAACGGAAATGAAAATTTATGAAACAATTCAAAACAGACAATCGTCATTCCCCAAACCCGTATATATATATAATGTATATATATATATATATATATATATATATATATATATATATAAAAACGAATAAACAATTCGTGCACACACACACACACACACCACACACACACACGAGGAAAAGGCGACTCTGTGTCATTTCGAATCGTCTCCCTAGAGACCTTTTCGGCCGAGGGTTAATCCTTCGTCCAAGATATTCGAGCAAAAAGCACCGTTTACTTCAAATATTAATATTATCGTTTATGTATATTATATATATATATATATATATATATATACTCGTACATTCCCCAGCTGTGTTTGTATATGAACAACTCGTGCACACACACACACACACACACACACGAGGAAAAGGCAGAAACTAGGTCATTTCAAATCGTGTCCCTAGAGACCTTTTCGGCCGAGGGTTAATCCTTCGTCCAAGATATTCGAACAGAAACACCTTTCACATCAATTCTTATTATCATTATTATTTCTGCAATGAAAATATTTACGCGTAATTTGTATGGAGTCATATTCTTATAACTACATCTTAACTGCTTAAATCAATCACCTTTCACATCAATTCTTATTATCATTATTATTATTATTTCTACAATGAAAATATTTTATATTTACGCGTAATTTAGACCCACAGTTTAAAAGTTGAAATTAGGCAAAACACAATCCTCTATAACGGGGATCGGTCGACTAATGACATCTTTATATTTTCGAAGAACACCTGCTGGTTGAGAGATCTTCTTTCCAGACCACTCTTGATGTGGATATCGCAAGTTATAAAGTAATAATGTAATTATCAACCGGAATGAATAAAAGTAAAAGCAACTTTCAATATATATTAGTAATATAACAGAATTAACAAAGTTACCCAATAAATAAATCGTTAGACAGAAAATGATTTTTTATAAGGGACACCCAACTAATTATGAATGTATCACCAAACAAAATTATATCTATCGGGTAAATAATTTTTAATTCAATCACTGATTGCCCCTCTAAAACCATAACAATACAATTTATTAGTAGAATATTATGGTCTATTACATCAAACACCTTGCTCAAATCCATAAATATTGACATCATTATTTCTTTGTTCTCCTTAGCTATATTTACATTTTTCATAAGATTTCACGAATGCGTCAGGCATAAACTCAGAACTGTTTTATGACCTGTTTACCAATATCATTCTCGCTCCTAACCCATTAAATGTCAATGTTGTCCCCTAGCGCAATTTGAATTGGAAAGGTTTTCACCCCACCTTAGACCCACAGTTTAACATTAGAAAATTCTGAAACCTGACTCAGTATCAAAAGTTCTATAAGAAACACCAAATAATTTTCGTTGCCCCTAGCGCAATTTGAATTGGAAAGGTTTTCACCCCACCTTAGACCCACAGTTTAACATTAGAAAATTCTGAAACCTGACTCAGTATCAAAAGTTCTATAAGAAACACCAAATAATTTTCGTTGTCCCCTAGCGCAATTTGAATTGGAAAGGTTTTCACCCCACCTTAGACCCACAGTTTAACATTAGAAAATTCTGAAACCTGACTCAGTATCAAAAGTTCTATAAGAAACACCAAATAATTTTCGTTGTCCCCTAGCGCAATTTGAATTGGAAAGGTTTTCACCCCACCTTAGACCCACAGTTTAACATTAGAAAATTCTGAAACCTGACTCAGTATCAAAAGTTCTATAAGAAACACCAAATAATTTTCGTTGTCCCCTAGCGCAATTTGAATTGGAAAGGTTTTCACCCCACCTTAGACCCACAGTTTAACATTAGAAAATTCTGAAACCTGACTCAGTATCAAAAGTTCTATAAGAAACACCAAATAATTTTCGTTGTCCCCTAGCGCAATTTGAATTGGAAAGGTTTTCACCCCACCTTAGACCCACAGTTTAACATTAGAAAATTCTGAAACCTGACTCAGTATCAAAAGTTCTATAAGAAACACCAAATAATTTTCGTCCCCTAGCGCAATTTGAATTGGAAAGGTTTTCACCCCACCTTAGACCCACAGTTTAACGTTGAAACCGAATGTTCTTTTAAAAATAATTAGGATATATTTCTTTATATCCTCTCGATTACATTAGTGACTAATGATGCGGGAAACTCTGAGTAAATATTTTCTCGAAAACTATGGGTGATAGAAAATTCTGAAACCATATTTGGAATCAGTATCAAAAGTTCTATACGAATCACCAAATAATTTTCAAAGGAGAATACGAGCATTAAATCTATTGGTGAAAATATATATATGTTACTCGTCCGGTCCCGTTATAGCGGATTGGTACACGTCATAGCTCCACCCAGCTACATCGGCAGCCAATCACTACGAACATCTGGTCTTTTGGGCGGAGCTTGGCGATTGTGCATATAAAAGGGGATATTTTTCAGTTGGGAGTAACAGTAGCTATTTTCGCGTCAGTGAATAATCATTCCCTCCACCATGGACCTGTACGTCTCCCCAGACTTGTATGAAGAAGTGACGCTGCAGCATTAACGACAATTAGTCTTTTTAATGCGATTGACCGTGATGAATTATTCAACGCAAACCGTAGAAGATATTTGCAGTGACGCTCCTTACAATCCGACGCAAGGGACTACCATAGAAATGTAAGTGTCTATAATTCGATTTTATATATATGGAGGTTGTAGTATCTCGTCAAATAGATACTCGCCAAAAATTTTATGTCAATCAATGTTATTTTGTTACCTCCATTATGCTAAAATCGAAATTTTTTATGGCATCAATGTTATTCCTCGAACCAAAGATATCTTCACATAATGGGGATCTGTCTGTATACTCTGTATATGTTTTAAAAGAATGAACATTATTCCTTTAAGGTCCGATGAGGATTTGACACGTGTTATACAATCTTTTGAAGAATCTCGGAATACGGGGATACTGAACAGTCAGCAATGTCACACATCCTCCACCATGGACCTGTACGTCTCCCCGGAATTGTATGAAGAACGTGATACTGCAGCATTAACCGCAATTAGTCTTTTCAATGCGATTGACCGTGGCGAATTATTTCAACGCAAACCGTAGAAGATATTTGCAGTGACGCTCCTTACAATCCGACGCAGGGACTACCATAGAAATGTAAGTGTCTATAATTCGTTTTTATATATATGGAGAGTTGTAGTATCTCGTCAAATAGATACTCGCCAAAAATTTTTTGTCAATCAATGTTATTTGGTTATCCCCATTATGCTAAAATCGAAATTTTTATGGCATTCAATGTTATTCCTCGAACCAAAGATATCTTCACATAATGGGGATCTGTCTGTATACTCTGTATATGTTTTAAAAGAATGAACATTATTCCTTTAAGGTCCGATGAGGATTTGACACGTGTTATACAATCTTTTGAAGAATCTCGGAATAGGGAGGATATACTGATCAGTCAACAATGTCACACCGAAATAATGTAAGTGTTTTTCGATCTTTTTGGGATAAGAAGACACAATATATTTTCATAAATTTATTAAATGAAAGAAATCAGTACAATAAACAACTACAGAATATATCGTTACAAATATACGAACAAAAACATTATAATATACAACGAGTACGTACAATTGGAAAACGGTTTTTTATCTGTCTGCATACCATTTCATCGTTTCGGCGAGTGTGACACGGGTCAAATAAATTTAAAAAATTTATAAATTCTTTATCATTTGACATATGCATGAGAAATGAGACGCAGTACATTCCGCAAACATTAGTAAAATATCCTTGCATGCGAAATGGGTCCATACAACTTCGGGAATATGTAACTGAGCGAGAAATTTTACAATAATAGGGTCACTCCAGGGTTGAGTACCGAGTGAATCAAAATAGTACAGGCGCTGTCTATTTTTAAAATAGACAGCGATCCAGTGAATCCCTTCATTACCGATGATCTGTGTTCACAATAAGACTACCGCATTCTCGCGTACTTGGCAAACTCAATGTTTCATTCTTCGCAAACACGCCGATAAATTTGGAACGTGTGACTCGTCCATTACTTTCTGAAGTGTATTAGCATCCATTTTAAAAGTCAGTGATAACGCTCCTAAATCTATCTACTTCTATTAGGGCTTGCGATTCGAGATATACTAGTACACTAATAGGAGCGTCTATAGGCTTGGCGAATTCCAGCCGCACTGAGATGTTTCCGCTCTGCTGTGGGGTTAAATGGGTATTTACGCTAGCAGATAAGTCAGGTGTAATGTCAAACGGATAAAGGTTAAATTGATCAATGAATTCTTCCTGCGTTACCCCATTACCAAGCTCATCACAATCACCTGCAATATGGGTCAGATTACTATAGGCTCTGGCACAAAGAGGTAACACAGCGTCTGATGAATAGTCCGTACCCATTGTTCCACCCAAAGCAGTGCCATTAACGTATAGAGTTATATTTTTAAGTCCGAAATTCTCGAATTTAAAGGCACTCTTTTTATATTTTCCATTCACCGAAGCGTGGTCCTGCATGCCGATTAATATCCTTTTAGGAAGATTTCCCAGGGCAATGTTTTCTATCTGCTTCGATGCCAACCCTGCAGGAACCGTATATAGTTTGATCTGCACTCTGTTAATAGGATATTTCACTGTAGCGTTTAGTAAATTTTTCTCAATTTCTAGTTGTTTTGGTGAACTTAATTTCACTCGCCGTACGCGGAGGTATGTGTCCATAATGTGAACCACAACGGGCTTTGCACCCTCTTCTTGATCAGCATCCAGATTTAAGCAGATCTCAGGACTCGTGCGGGTGAGCTTTATTTTCATATCCACCCCGTTCACAAGCAACTTCTCCTGGAAAGTGAAATCTGTGTGCAACCGTCCAAAACACTCGTATATTTTCTTTTTAGAATTTTTAAATTTGTCCTTTATACTATTTTCATCTTTAGTTTGATAATATCCCTCGCACTTAAAAAGGTAGCCTTCGCTTCTTTGGAAAAGTTGAGGACATTTTCCAGATAGGCTCGTAGATGATAGTACCCCGTGCCTGCCGATATGTTGGTCTGATTTAAATATACGTCACACTGGTTGAATATGGAGTGCAGAAAGTTTGTTTCAGGGTATACAGCATATTTGTCATCGCAGACCGTTCCATCAGAATGGGCTATACGTAGCTTAGCGTACATGTGCACACAGCTTGGATCAAAAAAGTAAGGACCTGAGCTGGGTATCACGAATTCTATAGGTGCACTCGGGGAACTAATTGTGTTTAAAGGGTTAATTGTAATAAAGTCACTGTGCTCAATAGAAACTTGGGTTGGAGGTAGCTCAAAAAGGGACAGCTCCGATTTACAGCATTGTGAACTACATGGGTGGATGAAGCGTGCCATGGCGAAATAGTGACTCCTCTCTCGACAAGTGGTAAACAAACTATGATTCATGAGATCAATGTCCTTAGCTTATATCAGTCAAAAAAGTGGTCAACCATAGGTTTCATTCGCTTACAGCACTTCTTTTTTGATAGCCTTTTACGTTTAATACCACGTGACCCCTTCTTCTTCCGGGGAGCCCGCTTCTTCCCGCCACCACGCATTTTTCTCTTTGCATCTTTGATGATTTCGTCCCGTGTACGCTTTAAATGTTTTTTTAGAGCTTCTTTAGGTTTAGCCCCGGCCAATATGTCTTCTGCAGTGTTAATACCTGATTGTAGCGCTTTCCTTCCAAGGTATCTGGCACCCCTCTTCAGCAAAGGAACAGCCGTACGTAGTATGGATGAAAAAATGGACCCAAGTCCACTACCGCGCTGGTATCGCACCCTCGATAGACGGTGAAAGGCTTTCTATCCATTATAACTCAGTGCGTCGAAAGTGTAGCTTCACTGTTAAGCTCCCGTTACCGAATGGGAAGTTTTCACCCTCAATCGTTCTTATATATATTGATATTGGTTATTAAATTAGTTGCGACATTCACATAATGGGGTCTGTCATATGTAATACTCAAACTCCTTCCTCTATGGTTGGGGATGTGAGCAATGCGCAGCAGGCGTGCCTGGGTATCCCCAACAAACTGGTGCTCCACTATATTACTGTAAATATAGCACATGTCTGGGGACCTTTCAGCCAATTTCTCCATCTTCAATTGATACATTAATCTGGACAAGTCATGCTGTGTCTCGTGAAATGTGTCTCTTTGGAAGGCTGCGCTATATCGGCCATTGGCTAGAATTTGGAACTTTCTATGGTCTTTAATACGTCTGTTAGTCTTTGATTTTAGGATTAGTGTATGTGCAGGGTTGTTTACGATTTCGTATACTAAATCATTCGTAAGGTTTGAGTTTCTTAAACTTACGTTTAAGCCTCTCACAACATCCTCGGCCGAACCATATTGACCCGGTCCTAGTCTTACTTCTGTACTGTAATACCGTGCAATCTTAGTCCGAGCGATACGCATAGTTTCATCCATAGCTACCCCAGCTTTTTCACACTCGTCAATGTCTCTAAGAATCGTAAAAACGGTTTCTTTATGTTCAATATTTAAAAAGATGGTGTCCAGCTGAATTTCGCATATCCCCACCTCATACGAATCACGACCCAATTCAATGTGCTGAGCTCTGTTACAAAGTTGGCTAGTGTGTTGTTAGGGTGTACAGACAGGGACGAGAGGACGGGAGCGTGACGTAGAAATGGTTAGGAGCCATGTTGCATACTATTTAAGCTTCTTTATTATTGCATCAGCTTTTATATAGGTGTTGAAGCTTTCTGGGTACCCTAGCCATTTCACCAGGTACATTTTTCTCTTTCCTGAACCTTTGCTTCCTAAAATTTTCTCAATTTTAAACACATTTTTTTCTAAATTAAACGCAACTTTCTGCAACTCCTCGCGGTAAAAACCTCCTGAGATTTCTTCCCCATTCAAATCTTCAATGTAATACATCATTATCTCACCTTTAGGTCTCACAGCCCTAACTTTAAAAATCTCGCGTGTCCATCCTTGCTCAAAACCCTTTGCGAATTTATTCCCCGAACGCGACAGCCTTACATAATCATTGATTTTGAAGCGCGCAGAGTGTGGTGGTGGTGGTGGTGATCCATCTCTCCTCGGGAGCGTACCTCTTTCTAAAACTTCGTTAGGTGTTGTCCCAATCGTGCGATGGTGTGAGCGGTTGTAGGATGACGCCAATGATTCCAGAATGTCTAGAAATCTGTATGTTTTTATGTGTAAAATAACGGTGCATGCGTTCCTTTATGGTGCGCTGAACTCTTTCAGCTAAAGAAGCCTTATGTATAGAATTGGTTGTGTAATAGCTGATATTAAACTCTGTCAACATATTCTGAAAAGCACGGCCTATAAACTCCTTCCCCATATCCGTACAAAAATAGCCAGGAACCCTGTTTTCTTTTAACATTAGCGTTTTGGTGGCTTTAGCAACTGTTTCAGGTGATTTATTTTTCAGAGGAACTAGCCACAGATATCTAGAGAACACGTCTATTTATGAATAGAATGTAGCGGTAACCATCGTTATACACAGAATATCTTTGCATGTCTGTTAAATCTGCTTGCCAAATAGAATCAATCGAGGAAGCCGTTGTCTTGGCTGTTTTAAACCTTTTTCTCACAGGCTTATGAAGCGTATAAGCGTCCTGCTCCCTCAAAAATCTTTCAACATCTTTTTTTCCTACTCCGTAAACACTTCTGTACAGTCTATCTACGCCGCCGTAAGAGGATGGGGTAGAAATGTCATAATAGCGTTTAGTTAATACGTTAGCCATTTGCGTATTTTAGAGGCACGTGGGTAGGGTTGGTTTAACCTCTTCTTGCTCCTCTTCAAAGGTGTTACCGCCGGGGGTGACGGCGCCATCAATTGTGTCACAGGCGTTGCATGTTCCAAGTCTTTTAACCTGTTCAGATTTCCTATCAACGTTTTAGGGACATTTATTTGTTGTAGTCTTGCTTTAATATGCTTCCATCCTGATGGTGATGGCCTATCCCACTTTCTCACCAGATCATGGACAATGTCTACGATATTCGATCCTTTGATCCTTCCACAATGATCTCCCCTGTATCGGTCCATTGTATGGCGGGATCCTCATTCAATAGATTATAAAGACTTAAGCCTTTACTCCTCAATGTAAGTGGGAGGGTATTTTTTAATACATGTTCGATATGTTGTGTGGCTAATCTTTTTGGTTGGCAGCTGTATCGTCGGCTCAGATCCTATGTCGCCATGTCCATCGTCCCCCGTGCTGTGCCTAATAACCACAGGAATCTCTGTAGGGCTCTTATAATTTTCGTACTCGTGAAGAAATTTCTGCAGAGCTTCTTGGTATAAGATTCTTTTCTCATCAGTGTTTTTTCACTGTTTAATAGGGCTAACAATTCGCTTTCCATTCTTTTAAGTCTGCTTTTACGGGGATCTAGATACGTGTCTGGATTCCTTTGCAGTGAAGCGTACACCTCGTGGGGAATCACTACCACTTTCTTCATTATATTAATCTAGTCAGTAAGGACCCAAAACTGAAAATAAGATGGGGAGAAATGACCCTCCTGTTTGTGCAATAATTCGTTTTTTCTTCGCTACAGTTTGACTTTTACGAGCGAGTGCACGTATTATGTTCTTGTAGCGGCGTAGGCGAGCCTTCTGATGGGTTTTCATTGATACATTGCAATTTATAACGTTAAGACAGATTTCACAGATGCTTTTAAAAAGTCGGCTCGATATTTTTAATAACATCTGCTGCATTGCCCGGGGCAGTCGATGATAGATTTTTATTAATTCACGGTATTTCTTTAGTCTCTTTGTCATTCTGGAATATACACCGTTTCAGCTCGTTGGAAATATATTCGTTCGCAGAAGCACTCTAAACGTGTTTCGCGGATGAAGGTCGCAAAGCAAATATCCGTAACGCGTGCTTGTAGCTTCTTTATAAACTTCCAAAAACTCCTTACGCTGATTCGGGAACATTTGATTGGCTAATACCCCAATTTGTGATACATCTCTACGTTGCGCGAATAACTAGATATTGCGTATTTAACGACACATCGCGCATGTATCTATTTTTGAAAATAGATTCTGGTTGATGAAGAACACGCTTATGTTAAGATGGTGGGAGAATACTGTAAATGTCTCGGCAAACGTTTTATCCATCTCCAACATGAGATCGTCAATTACAATGATAGTATGTTCATTTCCCTTTAACGAATTAACGTCATATACGCCTTTGTGGAACAAAATATCATCTTGGTACTCGTTGAACACTGATTGATACGTCGAATAGCACCATATAACTTTATGCACAAATTTCGAGAACATCTCTCCCTTTTCTTTAATGATTTTAAGCATAACACAGTTTTACCACATCCTGTAGGTCCAGATATAATACATGTGGATGGACTCGTGAATCTGAATTTTTCTACAGAGTCCATTTCTAACACGTCACACTCCTAAGTGGGTCATTTACAAAATTACAAATTTTGAGTGCTGTTCCTTATATTTTGCTTTCTTCTCCCACAGAACCGTGAATGACGATGAGGTAGAGCATCCCATCATTGACATTACGGATGACCTCGACGACAGTGTAGTTGTGATCTCCTCCCCTACCAACGAATCCTCACCAGCGATACCGGTCACGTCCAAAGCGGAGGTGTGAGAACCCCACGTCAGGTATAAAGCGCACGAAATACGCGCCTGTTGCAGCGGTAATAGATCCCCAACCCTCAACCTCTTACGCAACAAGCCCCCCGCAGCACCTCCCGCTAATATATCCCCTTATTCATCCGCCGCCCCCCGTTCTGTTAAGTCTACAATAATAGATCCCCACCCTCAACCTCCACGCAACAGACCCCCCATCAGCACCTTCCGCTAATATATCCCCTAATTCATCTGCCGCCCCCCGTTCTGTTGAGGATGGTATAACGCTCGAATTGGTGCGATCCGCAGCCCCCACCCCAGCCTTGACTAGAAATCGGTATAGAGTCAGGGTCGACCCTAGAGTCATGTATAGCAATGGAATTGAGCGCGGGTTACGCCGGGTTGTACAGCATATTATAGAGTTTGCTCTTCAGAATCGTGACGAGCGTGAAGTCAGGACGAGTCTGTCCTTTGGATTCGGGTCAGATGACGGTGATGTAGACGATTATTGGGTGATAGTGCCATTTAGACGTTTGGCGGCTGAAGATGTAGAATATATATTAGGACGTATAATGCAAGCCGCCCAAAGTAGTATAGCCTTCAATATGGACAACTTCACGGTAAATATTAACCATGTATTCCGTGTTGCGGGTCATAGTGCCATACCGTATACTCTTAACTTCAATTCTCCGACTATTTACCGAAAGCATATAAACGTCGATCGTGGTTGCGGCTTTATTGCAGTACTCTTAGCACGTATGTTTACTGTACAAATACACGAACTCAAAAATTTGGTTGCCTACAGTCGTGGAGCGTGCCCGTAAACTAGCTGTAGACTGTGAACTTGAATTTGACTGTAATATGGGTCCTGAAGAGCTGAGAAGGGTAGAACAGGAAATGAATGTCCGCATAGTTGTGTTTGGGTTGGATGATCGTCGTAGGAATGTGTATGTTTTTAAAAGCTGTGTGAGAGATCGTACAAGACCCCTACTTATTTTAAGATTGTCAGGGACAACGTATCTCCCCATCCGTAATATAAGGTGGCTTTACGCGAGTTATGACAAAAGTTGAAAATATGGGAGACATCATGATTTGTGTAAGGGGTGCCTCGAGTTTGCGGATGATATAGTGAGACATTGTAAAGAATGTCACATGGTATGTGAGCAGTGTAAAAGCACCAAATGTGAAAGCCGTGTAGTTGAAGCTGAGAAGAGAGACTGTGATGTGTGTAGACGCACATTTTTCAATAATAGCTGTTTTGATTTCCATAAATCAATTGGCACGTGCAGGAAAATGAGAATCTGTGAATGTGGTATGTTTCACACAATGGATAATTGGGGGAAATTTAAACACAAGTGTGACGTAATTCACTGTCCTACATGCCAGGAGGAATATAAGGCGGATGGAGTAAAGCATGTGTGTTATATGAAGATGCTAAGCCTAAAAATAACCCTTGTATAACTATATACTACGATATAGAAACATATACGAACGCTGAAACCAAAGAGGCAATTCCACATTTACTTGTGAGCCAGACCATCTGTGATGAGTGTATGGGTATCGAATGTGACGAGTGCCCCAAATGCGGTAAACGGACAAACGTTTTTGAAACGAATGTCCGCGATAGTCCTGTGAAACCATTTGTGTCATATATTGTCAAGTTAGCCGACAAGTTCAAAAAAATGACTGTGTATATTCTCGCCCATAACGGGGCAAAGTTTGACACGCAGTTCCTTTTAGGAGTTGCTTGAACACGAATCCTCTGAGATATTTACAGGTGATCCATTGAAAAGAGGCAACAAATTAATACAGATGCAGATAAGAGGCAATGTACAATTTAAAGATACTTTATTATTCACACCTTGTAAATTAGCAAAGCTACCCAAGGTGATGGGAGTAGCAGCTGAAGTTTCCAAAGGATACTTCCCTTACACTTTCCTCACCAGCGAGACTTTAAACTACGTAGGCCCACCACCCCCCAAACATTATTTTGACTGTATGGATGAACGTGAAGACTTTGATCGATACTACGACAGTTTTAATGAAAGTAACCCTTATAATATAGCTGATGAATGTGAGCGTTATTGCGTGAATGATGTGCGCGTGCTTAGAGTATGTTTCCAGGCCTTTAGAAGGATGTACATAGCCCGTTTCAAATGCGATCCACTGCAAGTCGCAACCACCATCGCATCATTATGTTTCACGGTGTTCAAGAATAACTTCATGCCTAAAGACACCTTAGCCATTATTCACCGAAACAACCCCCGCAGTTACGGGCACAAGGCTATTTACTGGCTCATACACCTACAGCAACAGACAGGTGTATACATAAAGCACGCCCGCAACACGGGTGAAGTACCCATTAAGATTAATGGACGTGTTTTTTGGGTTGATGGGTTAAGTGAAAACCGTGTCACTGGTGTGAAGACTGTGTACTCCTTTAACGGTTGCTGGTGGCATGGATGCCCCCGTCCTGAGTGCGGAATCACCGGAGATATCCACGGTAGGTCTCCTGCCGACTGTCTTGCATCGACCCGCACCCGCGATCAACTTATAGGATCACAGTTCACTCACAAAGTCTTGTGGGAGCATGAATATGATGCACGGTTGGAGACAGACGAGGTGTACCGTGAGGAATAAAAACGATCAAGCGTTCAATGGTGCTGGATCCTCTCAAATGTGGTGATAGCTTGTTTGGAGGACGTACAAATCCTTTCAGACTATATTTTCCACCTACGGATGGCGTGAAGCTCCATTACTACGATTTCTGTTCTTTATACCCATACGTGATGAAGAGCAACCCGTATCCCGTGGGCGCTCCTGAGAAACTGGTGGGACCTAGCCTACCCTCCATCAATGAATTTTCAAAAATTTGAATGATCGTTACTTTGGGCTCTCTTTCGTAGACGTACTCCCCCCACGCAATTTATGGATGCCGATCTTACCTGTCGTTATCGACGACAAGCTCATGTTTCCCCTGTGCGTGAAGTGCGCGGAAGAGGATAACGGCGAATGTAACCATATACCCCACCAGCGTAAGATCAGAGGCGTATATACAAGTCCTGAGTTGGCCCTAGCAGTACGCCATGGTTATAGAATACTGAAGATACATGAGGTGTGGAGGTTTCAGAAGCTACCCAACCTTTTCACACCATATATAAACACCTTTTTGAAGGATAAGGTTGAGGCATCAGGGTATCCGCGAGGAGTTGATACCGAAGATGAAAAGTCTGCCTATATTCAACGTTACCGCGACCGCGAAGGTATACAACTTGATCGTATCCAAATTGTAAAGAATCCAGGCAAGCGCTTTAGTGCAAAGTTGTGTCTAAACAGTCTATGGGGAAAATTTGCGCAGAATACCGGCAGAGTGAGCATTCATTTGGCACAAAGTTATAGCGATGTCTGGAATTATGCCAATGCCCCCGATAAAGAGGTCATGGAGATCGTGAATGTAGGTAATACTTACGTAATAAAGTACAACAACACTGAATTTGCCACAGATACCTCAAGGGTTACAAACATACCTGTGGCCAGCTTCACAACAGCCTACGCCCGTATAAAACTTTGGGGTCTATTGCATTCTCTTGGGCGGAGAGTATTGTATGCCGATACAGATAGCGTGATATTCACAGAGAGGGAGGGTGAACACATGCCCGCTATTGGGGAGTTCCTCGGCGAGCTCACTGATGAGATCAAGGATGAGTATGGGGACAACGCATACGCCGACTCTTTTGTCTCAACAGAACCTAAGACTTATGGGGTACGGGTCAGGGTGGGGGAGGAAATGAAATATATCGTGAAGGCAAAGGGTATTACGCTCAACCGTGCGAATCGGCAGATTGTTAACTTTGAGTCGTTGAAGGATCTAGTATGTTTGGACGATGATGAGGGCGAACAACCTCCCCAACTAATTGTAGGCACCCACAATTTTCGGCCGCAGAAGCTGGGGGGCGTGAAGGAACTTAGGGGTACCAAGGTGTGCCGTAACACCTATAGGAAACGTTACCAGTTACCTGGTACCTATGATACCGTACCCTTTGGATACCAAAACGAATGATGCTTCTATTGTTAACTCACACCTATTTGTCTTGTATATATTCGTATCTATTGATTTATTACACGTGTTTGTAAATATATTATAACTTGAATATCTCGTTTATTAAATCGTATTTGTAAAGTATCTATTGATTTATTACACATATTTGTGAATATATATATATATATATATATATATATATATATATATATATATATATATATATAACTTGAATATCTCGTTTATTAAATCGTATTTGTAAATATATATAACTTGAATATCTCGTTTATTAAATAAATCATGTTTCAATTAGCGTTTCACTTTCTCCTTTGTGTGTGTGTGTGTGT
Source organism: Bathynomus jamesi (assembly GCA_023014485.1). NCBI lineage: Eukaryota > Metazoa > Arthropoda > Malacostraca > Isopoda > Cirolanidae > Bathynomus > Bathynomus jamesi. The sequence continues at coordinate 273,345 of JAJOZX010000413.1, read as the reverse complement.
GTGTGCGTGTGTGCGCAGGTGAAAGTTCTAAGCTCCGCCCACTGTAAGACCGTGAGTCATGCTACTATCTGGGAATCCTGCGTGGTCAGTCGACTGCAGTAAGCCCGAGAGATCAGACTGTATTCAGATCAGACGTGTATTCAAATGGCTACCTTTAATATTGCTTGTACAACGTTTATGAAATGGTATTCAGCAAAGTGTCAGGATGTGGTGGATACCGAAAAACTTCCTATTCCTCCCTCCTATACCTCTTAAAAACACATTGGATTGTGCGAAGTTCCAAGATGTACAAATACTCTACGGATGTTCTGGTGAGACCGTTGAAGGCTTTCGTTGCACAGACGATGTGCTGAAGTATACTGCAGAGCTAAACTTTATAAAGTCTCACATACACCGTGAAGTAAAAGAAACAACGCGTGCAGAAGAGAAGCAGCAGGTATGGATAATGAGTCTTGCGGATGGGTGGTGTGACAAGCGGTATTACGTCATGCTACACCATGTCGATTACTCATACCCTACGACTGAAAATGTGAATCTCGTGATCATGGACAATCTTAAGTATTTTTATCACTATATTAATGTATACCATGATGAGGTTCGTAGTGAGGTTGTGGCTAGTGCCCTGCGTGAATTTTTAACAGACTATAGAGACGAGTATCGTTTGATGGGCAGAAAGGAAAATATGACATATGTTCCTCTCAAATGTGCGCCGGAGTGTGAAGATGTTAGTAAAGATAAAATGTTCCTAGTTCTTATCCTGAGGTAAAATGTCTGGTGCGTAGCTGGTAGTGATGAAATTAATTCTTGTACCGAAATATGTACAACAATTCGACTCGCGGATCATCGAACAACCCATTCACCAGTGGCGACTCGTGGTTAATGTATGGGGGTGCGATTTCATAAAATTGTACGACAACACGGACTCACAATAGCTAGCGCGAATGCAGCTGCCGCTCACAAGAGTACTTGTATTAACATATGCGGCTATGCCAACTACAATTCTAGTTAATTACAAATAGTAATAATTTCAATAAAAAATACATATAATGGCTTATATCATTATTACTGAAGTAACTATTAGTAAAAATAAGTTGTTATTATAAAAAAATTCGCGATTGTACTTATATTTTCATTACAAGTAAAATATAATTTATTTACTTGAGCGAAAATCTATCGCTCCATTCGGCTGCAATATTATTTTGTATTCAAACAGCGGTACGCTGTTTGAAGCTATGCTATAAGTTTAGATATGTACTGTATGAAGGCTTACTCAAAATGCCTCATGAATCAAGATATGCCACATGAATTTTTTAAAATATTTCAAGATATTTATTTTAATATCTTAAAATTAATATATTTTTTATCTGTTAAATTAATATTTATCGTTTCAAGCAAGGGGGAGCGACCGCTCCATCGCTCCTATACGCCAGTCGCCACTGCCATTCACGTATCATCGAGTCAGCCGCCCGTCGAACCGTTCCTGCCTACCTGCGTGCCTCACACGGCTCATAGTTATCTCAGAGCTTGAACCGAGTGGACGTGCGCTCCTCGAATACGATGGAACTTCCTTTGAGCAGCATTCTCAACGCCTCGTACGATGTGTCCGTGACGAAATCGTTGCGCGTGTTCAGGCGTAATTCCGGTACCATTAGCTATGTACTGGAAACGGAATGTAGACAAACAAACAAACGGGTTTATTTAAGTGTCGAGGAGATGAATAGAATCTTCGTGATAGTTGAGAAGTGGAGTGAAGATCGTTATAAAATACCTGCTAACGTAGGTACAAGAAGAGAGCAGATTAGTGACGCACCCTCATACGCCGTTGTATGTACGTTGTGTATAAATAACGATCTGCCGTGCATTGATATACGGCTGATGTGGAAGAATGCTTCTGATAATAACGCTCTTGTTCCTACGCGAAACCGTTTCATCCTCGACAGAATGTTTGAAATCGTCGGATTCCGCAAGCTGAAACCTATATTAGACGCGCGTGTTACGGACATGCTTTATTTTGATACAGTACTTGAATACGCCTACACCGCTCTGCTCGATGGGTTTACCGAATGTAGGGCTGGTGAGAATGGTCTAGTGCTGGATGTTTATTTAAAAAGTTTAGACTCTTTGAAATACCATGAACTTTGGTACAAAGCAATTGATCGGTACAAGGCTGAGCTCACCTACACCGTTCACCCTGAAGAACTATTTCTTTATATAACGCGCAGTTGTCGTAACGATTTAGAAGATTATTTCAATTGCCGCTATGTTGAGTGAGTTCACGATTGAAAAGCTCGAGTCGGTAGAAATAAACCCTCGATTGGAAAAGCGTGCTTATAAACTTGTGTTTAATAATGTAGCTAACGATAAACTCTTTGTGCGTGCTTTTGATTGTATTCTAGACGTATTTAAAGATGACTTACCAACCGGTTGTAAAGTGGGAACAAAAATAGTACTGAACTATATGAAAGCCCTTCATATCAAATACAGGTTTCCCTATACTTTAAGCGGTGAAATATTATTAAGCCGCATATACTGCGTAATGCAGAGCAATAATGATGTAATTGTAAACTCGATTAAGACCGAGTTTAGTATTTTGAAAAAAAGTGAAATGTTTTATATATTTTGCTTGATATTTCTCCTGTACTGTTATATGCATATTTCTATTATTATTGAAATGTATTTATATATTTTGCGTGATATTTCTCCTGTACGATTATATGCATATTTTCTATTATTATTGAAATGTATTTATATATATTTTGCGTGATATTTCCCCTGTACTGTTATATGCATATTTCTATTATTATTGAAATGTATATTTATTTCTATTTGAAATGTATATTTATTTTATATATCACCATAATTGTTTGTATATATTTCCTGTACTGTTATGATTATATGCATATTCCTCAATTGAAATGTATATTTATTTTCTATATATTTATAATAAACAGAATGATGCAATGTTGTTTTACTTAATTATATCATGTTACGCCTTCTAAACCTACTACCGGTATTCTAAACCAACTTTTAAGAAATATAATAATGTATACAATGGTATCGCTAAAAAGTGGTATCTGGCAACTCAAGCCATTTAAGCCTTCTAAGCCAACTGGCTGATTAGGAGTCTATAATAGTGTATACAATGGTATCGCTAAAAAGTGGTATCTGGCAACTCAAGCCATTTACGCCTTCTAAGCCAACTGGCTGATTAGGAGTCTATAATAATGTATACAATAATACTGCTAAAAAGTGGTATCTGGCAACTCAAGCCATTTACGCCTTCTAAGCCAACTGGCTGATTAGGAGTCTATAATAGTGTATACAATGGTATCGCTAAAAGTGGTATCTGGCAACTCAAGCCATTTACGCCTTCTAAGCCAACTGGCTGATTAGGAGTCTATAATAATGTATACAATGGTATCGCTAAAAAGTGGTATCTGGCAACTCAGTCTTCGATTAGAATTAAATGAATACATGGCGCTATCTGGCAACTCAAGCCATTTACGCCTTCTAAGCCAACTGGCTGATTAGGAGCCTATAAAACAACGTCTACTCGGCTGAAGTCTTAAATGCACTTGGCTCCTGCCAGGTGAACACCTCTCCTCCTTTCTCTCCTTTCTCTTGGGGGATAACGCCGCCTCCAAGTTTTCCTTGTTGCACCTGCAGCATCCCCCGTTTGGGGGAATTTTTTTTCTTTTTTGTTTCTTTTTTTGCAACACCCCCACCCCCTTTGCAACAACCCCACCCATTTGCAACACCCCACCCCCTTTGCAACATTACATAATAACTTGCAACATTCTTGCACTCTCCCCTTTTGCGGCTATACTACTTACGGCTTTTCTCCACCGCGAAACAAGGGCCTTTATTCCTTGCTCGTAAAAGTCCGCTGAGTTCCGCTGGAGCCACCTTTTAACCTCCTCAACAACCTCATCGTCACTGAAACTTTCTTCCACGAATAACAACCTTCATTGGCCCAAACAAATGGAAGTCTGAAGGTGCCAGATCCGGGCTGTATGGAGGGTGGTGTAACACAGTCAAGCGCGTTTTTGTGATGGCCTCTCTTGTTTGCAAACTGTTGTGTGGTCTTGCGTTATCGTACAAAAGAAGGGCGTCTCCCAGTTTTCTCTCCGGTCGAACTCGCTTTATACGTCTCTCAGGCCCGTAGCCAAGGGGGACCAGGGGGGTCAAAGCCCCGCCTGGAAAATAATATGCCCCCCCCCCCCCCCTGGGAAAGCCAACCGCAACGGCGTTCCATGCTACAAAAACGCCAAAGCCAACTTCTTTTACTTGCCTTTGAAAATAAGAGAACGAAGCAAATAGACATGTTTAAATTCCTAAAGAATTTCGCTAAAAAAACTCGCCGCATACAGTTATTCTAAAATTAAAAAAACTTACAAAGACTTTTATTTACACTAAATTTAGATTAAATATTGTATTCTATAACCGAATATGCCTATCTATATGTATCGGTTTGATCATTTTTTCATTTAGCCTACGGTGTTTTACTTGTTATAGTTTTGAATGTAATTTTCTGCACTATATTTCGATATTCACAAAAAATGACATTAAATTTTTTCATTGTCCCCCCTGTCAATTTCTCCGCCCCTCCTACTGATTTGGTCTGGCTACGGCCCTGACGTCTCTGGAGTCTGTGTAGGGTAGCAATATGTGCCTCCGAGTTGATTGTTTGTCCTTCCTTCATAATGTCCACCAGAATCACCCCTTTCATGTCCCAGAAGATGGTGGCCATAACCTTTCCTGCAGAGGGAGCCATTTTGAACTTTTTCTTGCGTGGGGAGTCTGCGTGATGCCATTACATGGATTGGCGTTTTGTTTCAGGTTCAAAGTGGTGTACTCAAGTCTCATCCCCAGTCACAGTTTGTGAAAGGAAGTTATCCCCTTCTGTCTCGCATCGAACCAACGACTCGGAAACAATTTCTTTTCTTTGGGCTTCGTGGTCTTCAGTCAGTTCGCGAGGAACAAACCGTGAACACACTTTTGAGTATTCCAGTTGCTGAAATATCATATTCACACTTTCTTCACTAATTCCTAACTCCAGTGATAGCTCCTTGTATGTGACGCGCCGATTTGATCGAATGATGCTGTTAGTTGCACAGTGTGATATGTCACAGCCGATGCCGAGCGACCGCTGGGTGGCTCATCGAGGCTGGTTCTCTCTCTCTCCGATGATCTCTCACGTTTAGACCAGCGTCCAACTGTGCTTCGATCAGCAACAGCATCTCCGTAAACGTTTTGTAAACATTTGTGAATGTTTCCAACTGTTTCCTTCTCTTCGGTTAAGAACTCGATAACAGCTCTGTTTACGACGCGCATCACTGTCAGACGCCATTTTCGAAACTGCTTTAACCATCGGTTTTATACAAGGGCGTTTAAAAGCGGTTTTATACAAGGAGGAGAGGTTCAAACTGGAAAAATCCGGTAATGTGAAGTGCAGAAAGTTCAAACTTACGGCCCGAAAGACATTTCAGCCCCATGTCCTATTATTTAGCTAAGAAAAAAGGGTGGGGAAAAATATGGTGCTACTATAGCGTGATTCCTACCTCGATTCGGCGGTCTACCTTTTAATTATAGCTTCTTACCTTGTTTACTAATTGCTTGTTTACATTCCAATGTCCATCGCCCTTGACGATTGGTTAGGTTTAGTCATGATATTTTCGTTAGTTTTAACGAAAATATCGTGACTAAACCTAACCAATCGTAGGTAGACCACATACTATAGTAGCACCGAAACTATTTTTTAAATAAATAAAATTGAATAATAAATAGCATTTTATATTTATTATATTTTCATTTATACCTTGGATAGGAATCACACTCTACAGTAGTGTAGTTTCGAACCAAAACGGGTAGGAATCACCCTATAGTATCGAAGTCACCGGTAGGAATCACGCTATAGTAGCACCAAAAATATATTGAATGCCCCTAGTATATGTATGACTTTCACAATTAGACACAAAATTAGTAAATGATACACAACACAATGAGAAAAAACGATTCCAAGGTCTTTCGTATATTCCCATACCTTCCTGACGAGGAAGGAATAATTTTACTTTTTCTCTGTGGGTGTATTTATATGTGCGTAGCCAGCATTTCTTTTTCCCCATATACCACATGCTCCATTTTTTTTCTATCTAGCGCGCATCTTTCACCCTCCCAGACGTCCAGGCCCCGCTGACCCAAAGCCTCCCTCATCCCACCCTTCCATCTCCTCCTCGGTCTACCCCTCCCTTTCCCCCTCCGCCTCCGACACGTAAATCCTTTTCAGTATCCTCTCCTTAAAATGTTAAAATGGTTTGGGCATATGGAGAGGATGCTGAAGAGGATTTACGTGTCGTATATATATATATATATATATATATATATATATATATACATATATACATACACTTACTAGGTTGAAACGACAAAATGCCATACATGAGGGTACAGAAACGGTAAAGCAAAAACCTACACCGAAATGCAACGACAAAATACTCCGCTACATGTATAAAAGACGCATATTATATATTGTATAATGTATATATAGTACAGGGTGTCCCAGAATTAACTATCTATTTCAATGAAATCGGACAAATTTTTTAAAAACACACTTTTATTTATGTTGATCATGTTTAATGTGTTAAAAATGTATAAATTTCTAAATTTTTTTCATAATTTTATTTTCATAATTTTTTCATTATCTGGTCCAATGAAAGACCGTCTGAAGTCATAGAATGGCAAAGAGACTCTCCAAAAGTTAACGTGTGGCTTGGAATGACCAAATCCAAAATTTATGGTGCTCCATCTTGTTGAAACACAACATTATCAAGAATGCCATCATCAAGAAGCTGTGGTTCGAGAAACTGCTGAAGCATATCAAGGTAGACGGTACCTGTTACAGTTGCTTCCGCAAAGAAGAATAGGCCATAAATTTTGGATTTGGTCATTCCAAGCCACACGTTAACTTTTGGAGAGTCTCTTTGCCATTCTATGACTTCAGACGGTCTTTCATTGGACCAGATAATGAAAAAATTATGAAAATAAAATTATGAAAAAAATTTAGAAATTTATACATTTTTAACACATATTAAACATGATAAACATAAATAAAAGTGTGTTTTTAAACAATTTGTCCGATTTCATTGCAATAGATAGTTAATTCTTGGACACCCTGTATTATATATTATACTAGCTGAGGTACCCGGCGTTGCCCGGGATAAATTTCACATTGCTGTTGCATGTCGTTCACGGTCAGCTTCAAGGCGTGATTGTCTTTCTTGGGGTGTTTCTCTTGCTCTGGTAGCTGCTACACTTTCTCGGACAGCTTCAAGACGTGATTGTCTTTCTTGCAGTGTTTCTCTTGCTCTGGTAGCTGCTACACTTTCTCGGACACAGTGGCGGCTCGTGACTTTCAGTTATGTGGGTGCTGCCTCAGAAATTGCGAACAATTGTGTCGATTATATATATATATATATATATATATATGAGAGAGAGAGAAAGTCGAATAGATAAATAGATAACTACTCACTACTCAGTCATAAAAATAAGTAAAATAGTATCATAAAATCAATTATAGGGTACTTACGCTTAACGGGTAATTTCGAATTTGACAAAAATTTTATTTAGAAACAAATTCCATTCTTCTGTTTTTATTCTGAGCGAAAAAATATTCTAAGAAATGAAAGCTATATATTGTAAATAATCCAATTATTGTATGATTAACTTCAATCTCACGACAAAAAATAAATGATAACGAATCATTGATAAATGCAATTCGGAAATTAAATTTCGAATTAGCAAACGATACAGCAACACAACTACCACGTCAAACAAACAAATCGGCACTGCTCTGTCCACAGTGCTTTGGATCATCTTAAACCCGCGATTCTGACTCGCTCTTCGTACGTCCGCCACCGAGGTTTCAAGCGTTTCGAACAAAATCTGGAACTGTTAAGTACGCAGTTCCACGGGAAGGCTGAAGCTACTTTCGTGATTCATTCGTTCGGCATTGAAATAGTTTAAGGAAAAAAGGATATAATCTGATTTAAAAACTCAAAGTTCATTGAAAAAAAACAATCAGAGAGGCTATTTTAAATATTTAAATATAAAGATCATAAGATCATGAGGGTGCTGCAGTTCCACAGTGCCTACCTGCGAGCTGCTCCTGCTGAGTCGGACAGCTTCAAAACGTGATTGTCTTTCTTGGAGGTTTTCTCTTGCTCTGATAGCTGCTACACTTTCTCGGACAGCTTCAAGACGTGATTGTTTTTCTTGGAGTTTTTCTCTTGCTCTGGCTGTTGCATGTCGTTCACGGTCAACTTCAAGGCGTGATTGTTTTTCTTGTGAGCTTCCCTGCTTCCAGGCTTCTTTATTTTTTTCTGGCTACTGATGTAGATCTGCCCAAACTTGCCCGTTTCATTGGTGGCATGGTAAAGTTGTTGGGATTTTCAAAAACTGCAAAAAAAAACATTGCCACATTAACTTCCTGTAACTATTCGCACAAACAGACAGGCTGACCGACTCTGTGTTGACATTCTTCATCCCATAAGAGGTTCCCGTGCCAAATTTGGTAGCTCTAGGTCAACCGGTTTGAAGTCGTCCTAAAAAATAATTATATGTGAAGTTCAAGATTTTCATGACTGTGTTCTTTTCTATAGTTTTATTGACCAAATAATTAGTCTTCAGAAATCTTGACACAATGTGAAGCTCAAAATTTTCACGGCTGCGTTCTTTTCTGTAGTTTAATCGCGGTGCTGGGGCCTTCGGGCCCAGTAATTTTAATTATTTAATTTATTAACATTCGTCATCCCATAAGGGGTTCCAGTGCCAAATTTGGTAGCTATAATATATATATATATATATATTAAAAGTGTGTAAATGAGTAAAAACACGTTCATAAATGTATTACAATAATTGAACATGTGCTGAGGGTACTTCGCATAGCGCACTTACTTATAATTTACTTATAATTTTAAAAAAATGCATAGAAATATCAAACCTATGATTTTATTTCGGGGGTCTGAAGCCCCCGTAGCCCCCGCTGTCTATGTCCCTGGGTGTTTATATATATATATATATATATATATATATATATATATATATATATATATTAGCGGATCTAGGATATTTCTTTGGGGATGGCTGGTGCCTATACTGGTGCCCAGTATGTAGCAGAGGAATACCACCTGTACCTAATCCACAAAAAATACAATGTGGCTGCCCTGTTTAAGAGTCAGTAAGTACTAATTGGTTAAGAGAAAACACAGTCAATCTATGAGTCTTTTATTTAATACAAAGGTAATTAAAAATAATAATAATAATAAACAGCCAGTTTTTATTGTGACAAAGACACAGTAAATCTGAAAAGATAAGAGGAAAGGCTTTTTTTCATAAGATGAGTATTCAATGAGGGGCTCGAGCCCCTTCAGCCGCCCTGGATCAGCATATATATATATATATATATATATATATATATAACTTACATACAGAGGCATGCAAGAAGTAAATAGACACCCTTAATTTTATGGTAAAATGTATGCATCCAAATTTTTTTGCCATTATTATGACTAATATTCGTTTCCTACATTTCTATCCTTGAAGAAGGACTTATGCCAATATTCTCAAGTGGTCAAATTGAAAAAGACAGCTGCCTGTTCATGGAAGATGGAGCCCCATGCCACACTGCAAAAACGACGAAAGAATGGGAGGAGCGAAATGGTATCAAACGACTTCCTTGGCCGAGTCAGTCCCCTGACATGAACCCCATAGAACACGTGTGGGCAATACTAGACAAGACTTTACGTAAAAAGCACAAAAAACCAGCAACACGATCAGCATTGTTGAATCTTTTACGCCAAACATGGTTAGAAATACCTCAAGCTACAATTTCAGAACTCATTAATTCTATGCCTAGGCGAGTTGCTGCTCTTAAAGCAGCTAAAGGAATGTCAACAAAGTATTAATAGCTAAACCTTAATTGTTCAAAAATTTATTGGTACTCTAATTTTCAAATTGTTACAGCAAAATCTGGGCTGTCTATTTACTTCTTACATGTGTCTGTATATGTGACACACAGACCGTGCATGGAACAAAGAACTCTTCTGGGAAAAATAATCCACTATAGTCCGAATAAGTAATGGTAAATGAGAAACACTATATTATTTTCTTTTTCAAACGTCGGGCTAACATCATGAAAAAGAAAACCCTATAGTGTTTGTCATTTACCATTACTTATTCGGACTATAGTGGATTTAATTTTCCCAGAAGAGTTCTTTGTTCCATGCACGGTGTGTTATATATACACAATATATATATATATATATATATATATATATATATATATATATATATATGTTAAACACAGACCGTGCATGGAACAAGGAACTCTTCTGGGAAAATTAAATCCACTATAGTCCGAATAAGTAATGGTAAATGACAAATACCATAGTTTTTCTTTTTCATGATGCAAGCCCGACGTGGGCAACGGGTCTCTCGCAAAGAGGTCCCATAAATATAGCTTCCCTCACCAGCTATCTGCAAAGCAGACAGGATCCAGCTTTGGGACATGGATCTAGGGTTTAAAGCAGCCTAGCCCTGCTACATTTAGAACCTCAATATAAGCAAAAGACTCGTTGCATTCACGCCGGATTGAATACATCAAAGAAAAAGGGGGTAACTATTGTATTTTTAGCTAAAAAAACAAAACTTAAACCTCAACCGGGACATTGAGCGTCCACTTTTCAAGGCACATAACACGTCCGTTTAATATACACAAACTCAGAATGGTCCCCTGAGAAACGGACGTGTTATGTGCCTTGAAAAGTGGACGCTCAATGTCCCGGTTGAGGTTTAAGTTTTGTTTTTTTAGCTAAAAATACAATAGTTACCCCCTTTTTCTTTGATGTATTCAATCCGGCGTGAATGCAACGAGTCTTTTGCTTATATTGAGGTTCTAAATGTAGTAGGGCTAGGCTGCTTTAAACCCTAGATCCATGTCCCAAAGCTGGATCCTGTCTGCTTTGCAGATAGCTGGTGAGGGAAGCTATATTTATGGGACCTCTTTGCGAGAGACCCGTTGCCCACGTCGGGCTTGCATCATGAAAAAGAAAAACTATGGTATTTGTCATTTACCATTACTTATTCGGACTATAGTGGATTTAATTTTCCCAGAAGAGTTCCTTGTTCCATGCACGGTCTGTGTTTAACATATAAGTTTCTCAGGGGACCATTCTGAGTTTGTGTGTATATATATAATTATATATATATATATATATATATATATATATTTAGTAGAAATCCAATGACAAGGAGAAATGTAAATGCCATGAAAAGTCTTCTTTATTGCGCAACGTTTCGAGCAATACGCTCATCTTCAGGCTGTTTAATAACAATGTGAAATTAAAATCAATATTGAATGAAAAACAAACAGAAATTTCTATAACCTATTCGTAAAGACAAATTTTAAAAAGACTGAGAAAAGAGGGTTAAGTTCTAAGTTATACAGATTTACATATCAAAATTAAGAAGTTATTTTTAAATACATGTAGTAAATGTGAAATTAATACACTGGAAAAATTACCAATAGTACACTGGAACAATGGAGCTATCTACCTTACACAGCAGTATCCGAGGCCGACTAATTTGAGCAGAGGAGACGGGAATGAAAGATGGCGAGGGAGATAGGGGAAGGAGGGATTATAAGGAATTGGGGAAGGAGGAGGGATCATAGCAGATTGAGAGGGACGGACGATGAGTCAACATTCAGACTAGGGGACAATGCTTTAATGAAAAGGGATTCTAAATTCTTAGTGAGTTGGGACAAGTATTACAACCAAGAATTTTAAAATTGTCTAAAGTGACATCAATTTTACATTTGATGCTATGTTCACGAATGCTGGAGGCTTCCTTAGTTTTTAAAATTTTACCTGTTCGGCCACTTATTCCCATATGCGAATAAAATCTAGCCCTGAGAGAGCGAACAGTGCTGCCGATGTAATTCCCAAGGAGACACCTAGGGCAGGTAAATAAATATACAACACCGCTACGCAACGAGTCAGGGGTTCGATCCTTCGCTGAGAAAAAGCTACCTAAAGACGTTTTATTAATAAATATGATGCGGAAATCAGTATGATAAAAAAATTTCCTTAACAATTTTATAAATTTAAGCTTAAATTCCTTATTCAAGGGACCCATTTCAGGTACCAAGAAATATTTTATATCCTTCGGCACTGTAATACATGGAAGTTTAGGGCTATAAACATTATTTAAGAAGGATCTAATTAGTTTGTCTACATATTGAACAGGAAAACTATTATAGTAAAGTATGATCTTAGATTATTAAATTCATCATTAAGTAAGGTAAAATTAGAGGTCAAATTATATCCTCTGAACAGGAGAGTTTTAATACAAGACATCTTATAGTTGAAATCAGTAAAACTAAAAAAATTCATGCCCAAACCAGTGAAAGTGGGTTTCCTATAAACTGATGTAGTAATAGAATCACCGTTTTTCGAAATTAAAAGATCTAAGAAGGGGGGGAGCCATTTTGCTCAGTTTCCATTGTATACGTTATATTAGGGTGCAAAGAATTTAGGAAGTTAAAGAATTGTTGCGCTTGTACCGCATTATCAAAGACTGCTATCGAATCATCAACGAAGCGTCGATAGAAAATTGGCTTGAGATGAGTGGGAGATTGTCTAAAAATTACACTTTCTAAATGAGTCATAAAAAAGTCAGCTGCTAACGGTCCGACTGGTGATCCCATCCCTACCCCAATATAACGTATACAATGGAAACTGAGCAAAATGGCTCCCTCCCCTTCTTAGATCTTTTAATTTCGAAAAACGGTGATTCTATTACTACATCAGTTTATAGGAAACCCACTTTCACTGGTTTGGGCATGAATTTTTTTAGTTTTACTGATTTCAACTATAAGATGTCTTGTATTAAAACTCTCCTGTTCAGAGGATATAATTTGACCTCTAATTTTACCTTACTTAATGATGAATTTAATAATCTAAGATCATACTTTACTAATAATAGTTTTCCTGTTCAATATGTAGACAAACTAATTAGATCCTTCTTAAATAATGTTTATAGCCCTAAACTTCCATGTATTACAGTGCCGAAGGATATAAAATATTTCTTGGTACCTGAAATGGGTCCCTTGAATAAGGAATTTAAGCTTAAATTTACAAAATTGTTAAGGAAATTTTTTTATCATACTGATTTCCGCATCATATTTATTAATAAAACGTCTTTAGGTAGCTTTTTCTCAGCGAAGGATCGAACCCCTGACTCGTTGCGTAGCGGTGTTGTATATTTATTTACCTGCCCTAGGTGTCTCCTTGGGAATTACATCGGCAGCACTGTTCGCTCTCTCAGGGCTAGATTTTATTCGCATATGGGAATAAGTGGCCGAACAGGTAAAATTTTAAAAACTAAGGAAGCCTCCAGCATTCGTGAACATAGCATCAAATGTAAAATTGATGTCACTTTAGACAATTTTAAAATTCTTGGTTGTAATACTTGTCCCAACTCACTAAGAATTTTAGAATCCCTTTTCATTAAAGCATTGTCCCCTAGTCTGAATGTTGACTCATCGTCCGTCCCTCTCAATCTGCTATGATCCCTCCTCCTTCCCCAATTCCTTATAATCCCTCCTTCCCCTATCTCCCTCGCCATCTTTCATTCCCGTCTCCTCTGCTCAAATTAGTCGGCCTCGGATACTGCTGTGTAAGGTAGATAGCTCCATTGTTCCAGTGTACTATTGGTAATTTTTCCAGTGTATTAATTTCACATTTACTACATGTATTTAAAAATAACTTCTTAATTTTGATATGTAAATCTGTATAACTTAGAACTTAACCCTCTTTTCTCAGTCTTTTTAAAATTTGTCTTTACGAATAGGTTATAGAAATTTCTGTTTGTTTTTTTCAATATTGATTTTAATTTCACATTGTTATTAAACAGCCTGAAGATGAGCGTATTGCTCGAAACGTTGCGCAATAAAGAAGACTTTTCATGGCATTTACATTTCTCCTTGTCATTGGATTTCTACTAAATATTAAATTGAAGCTCTGTAGAAGCAACCCGCATAATTATATATATATATATATATATATATGAGGATCCAGGGGGGCTGAAGGGGCTCAAGCTTCCCCATTAAACACTCATCTTACGGAAAAAAGCCTTTCCTCTTGTACGAGTATATCCACAAGTTTCAGTCAAGTGTTAGTATATATGATTTCCTCTATTTAGAAAGAGTTTAAAACTATAAATAAAACACATATTTGTGTGTATAAACAACAAAAGTTTGTTTCTGAATAATTTGTCTCCTTATGAAAATAAAAACCCACTCTAATAGACAGAGTTTATTTCCACGACAGTTTCGACGCCCACTGGCATCCTCCTCGGGTGGATACAGAAACACGAATGAACCAAAACAAGAGGGAAAAACAGTCCAGGGACCGACCGTTAAGAAATTCGCACCTAGGTTAGATCCCATTCTCCCGACACCGGAAGGGCATTTTCATTAAGTACATTCGCGCAAATTTAAAACTATCTTCCTGTTCTAAACATACAGATTCTATTATTTTTATTTTTTTATTGTTACATAATTATTACATTTATTATTAAATTTATTACATTTAATATTGCATAATTATTTATTACATAAATTATAAATTTATTATTACATTGGTTGTTACATTGTTGTTTATTATACAGAACTTATAAACCGAAAAACGAATGAAAAAAGCCGATTAGGAAATAATCCAGAGACCATTGAGAAATTCGCACCTAGGTTAGATACCGTTCTCCCGACACTGGAAGGGCATTTTATTACAGGGTCCGCTTATAAGTACATTCCCACAAATTAAAACTATCTTCTTGTTCTATACATACAGATTCTAATATTTTGACATAATTACTGCATTGATTATTGCATTTACATTTTTTAACATTTATTATTATTACCTTTACCCTAATTATTAAATTTATAATATTACCTTTATTATTACATCTGTTGCATTTATATTTATTTCCACATTTATTACTTCCATTATTACATTTACTAAAAGCGAGTAAGGAAACAATCCAATCCAGAGACATTTAAGAAATTCACACTTAGGTTCGAACACATTCCCACGACTCCGTAATGGATTTTTTGACCAAGAATCTCATTAAAGGGTCTAACTTATAAGTACCTTCGCACAAATTAAAATTATCTACCTTTTCTATACACACGGATTCTATTATTTTTCTTTTGACATAATTATTACATTTATAAAGTACCTTACTTGATTCCCAATCTATAGCATGATTATTTTGGCTGGCGTGATAAAAAATGGCATTATTAGTATTACAACTTCTGAAGGCATATTTGTGTTCTTTAATACGGGTTTCAATATTTCTTCCAGTTTCTCCCACGTATACTAAATCACAACTTTTACAGGGAATGCTGTAGACACAGGCTTGTTCCTCTTTTGCAACGTTATTCCTAACCAATTTACTTTTCACGGTAGACGAATATTTGAACGCCAAAGCAAACTTAAAATCTTTCGTCAACGGTTTTACTCTTTCTAAGTAAAACCGTTGACGAAAGATTTTAAGTTTGATTTGGCGTTCAAATATTCGTCTACCGTGAAAAGTAAATTGGTTAGGAATAACGTTGCAAAAGAGGAACAAGCCTGTGTCTACAGCATTCCCTGTAAAAGTTGTGATTTAGTATACGTGGGAGAAACTGGAAGAAATATTGAAACCCGTATTAAAGAACACAAATATGCCTTCAGAAGTTGTAATACTAATAATGCCATTTTTTATCACGCCAGCCAAAATATCATGCTATAGATTGGGAATCAAGTAAGGTACTTTATAAATGTAATAATTATGTCAAAAGAAAAATAATAGAATCCGTGTGTATAGAAAAGGTAGATAATTTTAATTTGTGCGAAGGTACTTATAAGTTAGACCCTTTAATGAGATTCTTGGTCAAAAAATCCATTACGGAGTCGTGGGAATGTGTTCGAACTTAAGTGTGAATTTCTTAAATGTCTCTGGATTGGATTGTTTCCTTACTCGCTTTTAGTAAATGTAATAATGGAAGTAATAAATGTGGAAATAAATATAAATGCAACAGATGTAATAATAAAGGTAATATTATAAATTTAATAATTAGGGTAAAGGTAATAATAATAAATGTTAAAAAAATGTAAATGCAATAATCAATGCAGTAATTATGTCAAAATATTAGAATCTGTATGTATAGAACAAGAAGATAGTTTTAATTTGTGGGAATGTACTTATAAGCGGACCCTGTAATAAAATGCCCTTCCAGTGTCGGGAGAACGGTATCTAACCTAGGTGCGAATTTCTCAATGGTCTCTGGATTATTTCCTAATCGGCTTTTTTCATTCGTTTTTCGATTTATAAGTTCTGTATAATAAACAACAATGTAACAACCAATGTAATAATAAATTTATAATTTCTGTAATAAATAATTATGCAATATTAAATGTAATAAATTTAATAGTAAATGTAATAATTATGTAACAATAAAAAAATAAAAATAATAGAATCTGTATGTTTAGAACAGGAAGATAGTTTTAAATTTGCGCGAATGTACTTAATGAAAATGCCCTTCCGGTGTCGGGAGAATGGGATCTAACCTAGGTGCGAATTTCTTAACGGTCGGTCCCTGGACTGCTTTTCCCTCTTGTTTTGGTTCATTCGTGTTTCTGTATCCACCCGAGGAGGATGCCAGTGGGCGTCGAAACTGTCGTTGAAATAAACTCTGTCTATTAGAGTGGGTTTTTATTTTCATATTTTGACCTTCACGTAGAAAAAAGTGAAGTTTTTCGCATTTAATTTGTCTCCTATTTACGGTAACTGTGTTTGATAATTTCAATTTACAAATGAACATATTTAATTTCGTAATAATCTCCGACCGTCATTTACGAGGATGAATATTTATTCCTTGTGGTGTGTACATAACCCTAACCATTAAATAGATCATACATTAACAGTAAACACTGACTTGGTAATATGGAACGATAATTTAAATATACAACCTCTGAATGAAACGCCTCTTTCATTTTGTTTAACCTCCAAAAGTAAGGAAAGGACTTCAGCTGAATAATCTCGTCAGTCAACAGACAAATGTGGGCAAAGTAGTGTAGCTTGTATTGCATCATGCGGAATAAATAGTAATAGCGTGCATCCCTCTTCAGTATTGAAAGTATGAAGTAAGTACAAAGTATGGTACTAGTGTATTGCTTTATACAGTATAGTTTACCTAATTACCTCACACATATCATGAGTAAGATGCTTTCACTTATGTAAGTCGGCTCGATTTCACAAAAGAGCATGAAATTGTGTACAGTGGTGGCCTGACTAGATAAAGGTAGACTTTGATTTAACCTCGAGACCATCTTGGCATTGTACTCTTGAAATTAAATATGATGCACATTTTTCACTAATAACAATTGTTTTAAGAAAATTTTTTGCACAGTTTCCCAATATCTGTGGACAATATATACAAAAAGAACGAGTGCTTGATTTAAATTTAAAACAATATTCTTCGGTATAATATATTTTAATTTTAACAATTTTGTACAACACTTTTTGAAAGAAAACCCAAACCCTAAAGTCTTGTCTTTTTCAAGCTGGGAGTTTTTTTCTGAAAAAAAAAAAAAAAACGTACACTTGTTCCCAATCACACCAGGCTACGTCGTGGCCAGTGTCGTAATATCGTTTCCAGTTGTTAGAAAATCTAGAAGATGAAGAGCCATTGTTCTCCCAAAGCGATATGATGACTAAGCTGATTGATGCAGCATTGTTTGTATATATTAAGTTGAGGTGTGTGTGTGTGTGTGTGTGTGTATCCATCTCATAATTGTAAGGTTAGTGAAAAATTCACTTAATTTAGAGCTAGCATTTTTGGGCTCTTGTGGCATCATTCTTTGGGCACTGGCAGCGTCCTTTCTACTCGATTGTTGAGTGCGGCACTTACAGGGTGTGGTCTTACAGAGAGCTCTCTTGCAATTCAGTTTGGTTGTTTAGATACAGGATTGTTGCATCGTACAGTGGTGCAGGTTGTGTTGTTGTTACAAGGTTTAGAAAGAAGACCATAAATAGTGCCACTTTTGTTTTTCTTAATTTTATGCTACTGAGGCCTAGACCCACATCGAGTCATCAACCCTAAGGTAGGACCTAATAGGACCTCCAAGTCCGTAAGTTTGTTTTAGTCTAGCTTAACTTAGGCTATAAGTTAAAGTAGCCCTTCAGAGCTTGGCCGTTCAAGGCTCAGCTGGGATTCTGAACCCAATCAAAATAAATAAAATAACACCCGTCTATCAGCAAAGTCAATCGACGTTGGGTCTGGGTATTAGTTGAATGAAGAACCGTCCACTGCGTCCAGATGTAGAAACTCGTAGCTCGGATCCCACGTAATGTTGTAGGTTCCCTCCATCACATGACTTTAGATGTTGCGAAGAAGGTTAAACAACCCCTTAAAAATATATTAAGCCCACCTTCTATAATGACTTAATATTTCAACATAAATTTTCGAAAATTCATCGCTTGGAGGCCATTCAGCGAATCTTTTACATTTACTTTGAATTAATTCATTGAATACCTTATTAACTACACGATGTCCGAAAAGTCTCGTCACCCGCTACAAAATGCACATATTGTAATACCAACTTTATTTTTTGTATGATTAATTGAATTTATATGTGATTCATTGACATTTTTTTCTTTCCTAGGTATTAGAGTTGTGTGAACAATGGCAGACCAGTCCACTTACACTGGAGAAAAGGACAGCGATGAGCACATGGGCTCATGAAAGGTTACATACTGGCAAAACGATGCGTGATATCCAGGATGATTTCAACACAAGATTCAATAAGGCTGCACCACCAAACAAGACGGTATTACGCTTGAAGAAAAAGCTGTTTGAAACTGGCTCCATCAAGGACAGACCACGGTCGGGAAGACCAACAACGCGAGCAGAACAATGTGAAGGTGTGATTGTATTCGGTGTCTCGTTCACCGAAAAAATCACTTCAGAAACGATCACAAGAACTTGTAGTCACCATGTCCACAATGAGAGATCACATAACAAAAGATCTCGACATGAGACCATACCGCACACACACATATTCTTGATTAGTAACTGTAATGAGTAACTGTATGTACTATAATTAAAGTAATTGTTGCTAGTGACTTGTTTCTTAAATTACACCTACCACATATAAATACAATTAATCACACAAAAATAAATTGGTATTACAATATGTACATTTTGTAGGGGGTGACGGGACTTTTCGAACACCCTGTACGGCTACCTCTTCAGTATTTTATGATTATACGTAACTGCTAATTGTTATGGATAACGGTGTCAAACTATAGGCCCTATTTATATGAACCTCGCTCTAATTAACCTATGTCTAGACATAGGCAGTGCTGTGACGTAACTAGTTAATAATCGTTACTGTTTTAGTAACTGTAACGGCAAATAGTTAAATTTTCCGGTTGAGTAATTGTAACTGTAACTAGTTACAAAAACCCATGAATATTTGTAACTTTAACCAGTTACATTTTTCTGTGAGACCAAAAAGTTAGTAGCTCCTTTTTTTTCATAAGTCTTGCTCGATGTGCATATTATGCACAGTGGCAAGTTTGACAATATATATGTAATGCTAATATGATAAAATATTGTTTATTCATTAAATCGCAATTAATTTGAAACAAATGAACAGTCTTGGCAAGTATCATTTGTCAGGGAAAATACTTTTATAAAAATCAGGTGCTCACTAAAGCAGGATAAATGCCGAAAGTACTGTAACTTTTGAAGTAACTAATAACCAGCTACTTTCCTGAAACAGCAACTAGTAACTGTTAGTTACTTTGGATCTTTTCCTTTATAGCACCCCCAATTTCTTCTTTTCAGTTAGTAACAATTTTTGGTTAGGTTAAGTCGTGATATTTCGTTAAAACTAACGAAAATATCACGACTTAACCTAACCAAAAATTGCTGCTAATTGAAAAGAAGAAACTGGGGGTGCTATAAAGGAAAATATCCGTTACTTTTTTGATACAGTAACTAGTAATTGTAACTAGTTACTTATATGAGGCAGTAACTGTAATTAGTTAAAAAAAAATAACTGTCACAACACTAGGTATAGATTAGCTTGTGCAAATGCAATAACTATAAATAATACTCGTAAATGTAATAATAATCTAATAATAAATGAATTAAAATCAATGAGAACATGAACTAGACACTATATACAGTTCTTCCTATTAAAAGGAAAATATTGGCCTTATAGCCTATAAGGGACCTAGTTTACTGTTTTCGAACGAAACCCTGCATTTTATTTAAATGGCGGTTTCCATAGCTTAAAAGCAAGGTCTAAAGTAATTCAGTGTCCATCATTCATGACCGTAACAATTTTTCTCTATTTCTGTATTTTTCTTAGTTAAAATAAAATTTGGATCACCTGAAGATCAGGGCCCCCAGCCTTCTTTAGTTAGCTTTATAAGGCTGACTAACGAAAATATCACGACCTAACCTAACCAATCGTCAAGGGCGTACAGTTGACCTAACGATTGATTAGGTTAGGTCGTGATATTTTCGTTAGTTAGCCTTATAAGGCTAACTAAAGAAGGCTGGGGGCCCTGATCTTCAGGTGATCCAAAATAATAAAAAAAGGTACTTTCTCGTTATCCCGGACCTAGGGTTGCCAGACGTCTCGCATTCTGCGAGACAGTCCCACATTTGACCCAAAAATCAAGCTATTAAGCATTGTTTTAATAAAATTTTCTAATTTTGTTTGTTGTAACCGCTGAAGAAATCTAATTAATGTGACAATTCGTTGAACACAATTTCGTAAATCGAAAGTTTATTAAGGAATATTTTGCCTTTGTTGACAATAAGTCTTAATTGGCACGTCATCAGCTCTCAAAATCACGTGAACAAACCAAAATAAGACATTAATGTTTGGGGGTAGAATTAATTTTATTAAAAATATTTGCGTGTCTGCGTATATTCATGACAAAATGTTAAATGATGATGATAAGATCACGTAAAATACTGTGAAAACAAAACTTATTCAAAAGTTGTATAATAACTCGGGCATTCATTTAACAATTAAAGACGTTATTTACAAAAAATAGAATGAGTGACAATCCAGAGCTCGAGGGATTGATCAATCCCAGTGGTGGGCACCGTTAACCAAAAAGTTAACTTCGTTAACCGCTAATCCGTTAACCAAAAAGTTAACTTCGTTAACCGTTAATCCGTTAATTCGTTAAACATGTAACGGAAGTTACCGATAAACCGTTAACGTTAACTTTATTATAAAAAAAATGAAAAACACAATATATATATAATTTAATTTTCCCTCTTCTTCTCGTTCTCCATTTTGTCCATGAGATGCATGTTGCCCTTCATGAAAATTAGCATATCAAAGTTTTCATCAGACAGGGATGATCTCTTGGCCCTCAGGATGTCCTTGCCCATAGAGAACAAACGCTCCACTGCAGCACTGGAGGGGATGGCAGAGATACTAAAAAGTAAACAGCCTCTGGCGCCACACGCTCACATTTACTTCTCAACGCCATCTATTATCTCATAAAGAAACTAATTCACATTGGGACTTGAAAGTACCGGCAGGATCAACAGGGTAGAAAAATAATTATGGAGATTTTAAAGATGTGGTACCTAGAAGTACCGCCAGGACATAAAGGGTTAAGGTGAAAACGCTCCCATTGTAAGACATCAATTGACTTAATTTATGTCATCAAAGTGACATGAGAATTGAAATCTTACCTGATCAGTTTTATGGTTCTTGAAATGTATCAAGGAGACTACTAATAAGGTACTCACAGACATATTATAAATATACATGACTTACTTGACAACGATTATTTTTAAATATTCACTAGCACAAACATGTTGCGCAAGTGACAGACTACAAATGAAACGAATGTAGTTATTTGTTGTAATTGTTACATATATATATTGAAAGTGCCTTAAAATGCTCGTGATATTTCTTGAAAGAAGTTGAAATATTCAACTCAAATGGCAAATCTTTCCGCCTGATTTTACAGTTGACCATGTTTTGCTCAAACCAATGCCATAAATAACTACCATATTTGGTAAGACACAAATTGTGGCGACGGAAACAAATATATCGCCTGATTTTGCACTGCGGAAATGGAAATTTGTTCATCACTATTAACAGTGGCGGATTAATTGCGCACCTGCTCAGCACTGAAAATAATATAAACTTTTAAACGTTTATTTATGAATTTTTTGGGTTAACGGACTTGAGTTAACGGAAGTTAAATGTAACGGAAGTTAATTAGTCCGATAATGATTTTCAAAGTTAACTTAAAAGTTAAATCGTTAACGAAAAAGTTAACTTCGTTAATTAACGATTAACGGATTAACGGTTTGTGCCCAGCTTTGATTCAATCCATACAAAGCGGGACTGTAAGAAAGTTGGATTGTCGGATGTGACCGTAGTAAAAGGCAAATTGTACTTTGCATATTATGATAGCGGGTGCTATAATAATAATAATTATCCAACCAATTCATTACATTTTGTGACGATCTTTTGAGCCTTGAATGATCAAAAGTATTTGAAAGTCTCGTAAATTAATCTACGAGAATCGAGTTGGTATATTTAATTGACTTTCAACAAATTACAAATAGGAAAAGTACGAAAGATGAGCTAAGTTTGTCTTAGCAAATTTCCATCAAGTTAATGAGGTAACAGCCGCCCATCCTCAGAATATGGGGTTGATGGGGTTGCTTAACTTATTTCGCATAATCTAAGGTTATACGACGGGAGGGGGACCTACCTACAACTTTACGTGGAATCCGAACCACGGGTCTCTACATAATCTGAGCGCGGAGGACGGTCTCCCATCCAACTACTTTCCAGACCCACTGTCGCTTAACTTCGCTGATCTATGTGAATCAGTGTTACGAAATCGGTCGCGACATGGCCCGTACATACGCGATAAAAAAAAATCAGAGAATACAAGAGTATAAATTTCAAAATTTGTTGAAAATTTTAAATTTTGAGTCAAGTACGAAAGAGTATGGATTTTGTGCAAATTTTGCAAACATTTTGGAATTACTTGAGACGTCGTAAATGTAAACTATTTAATAATTATTGAATTTAGTTTAGAAAATATGGGATATTTCCCGTGATTACCCAACCCAATATCAAATATCTTCGGACGTTTTACAGTTTATGTACCGTTTTCTACAGTACATTACATACAGCATAGTAAACATTTATAGTGTAGTGACGAAAGTTATAATGTGGGTTAGGTTAGGTTAGGTTATCAAGAACTCATTTTTGATCACTCATTTTTGATCTTGAAAAGAAGCAAAAATAAAGGTGCTCTTCCAATATGTGCTCTACCTTAAAATTTACATTCCAATACGTGATCTACCTTAGATTATTCGGATTAGCAGCAGGTACGTTAGTTAGCCTTATAAGGCTAACTAACGAAAATATCACGACTTAACCTAACCAATCGTCAAGGGCGTATAGTTAACCTAACGATTGGTTAGGTTGTCATGATATTTTCGTTAGTTAGCCTTATAAGGCTAGTTTCACGGTAGAGCACGTATTGGAATATGGTAGATCACAGTTTCGCGGTAGAGCACATATTGGAAGAGCACCAAAATAAATTATATGAAAAACGGTACACAAACTGGAAAAGGTCCATATCTTCTTATTTAAAATCGATATGAAAGAGAGAGAGAGAGTTTATATTCCTTTTATTATTCTTCATTTGGAGGATTTTGAGAAAGTTTGAACCAAATCGAAATTTTTGTCGAAAAATTTAAGTTCAATGAAACCACATCAACTGGCAATATCTTTCCTTTTCCTTCAATTAATTTAAAGCTCTCGGGTGTTCTCGGATGTTTGGATCATGGTGTCAAATGTTTTGTTCGGTTCCATTTGGCTCTTTGTATCGCAATCAATCAACCATTTTCTTAAGCAACATTTATTTTCAAGTGGAAATCTGGAAAAATGATATTACTCGCAAATCTGGGTAATTATATAAAGGTACCTTTATAAAGTTCTGCACAGGTGTGTGTGTGTGTGTGTGTGACACTGACATCAGATGCTTGCCCCTGTGAATGTCTGTTATAAATTCAATATTATTGTGTTATCCAAAATAACTGGTACATTACTGTTGTAATATTTTGTGTACGTAATGCCTTTATGTGTAGTTTGAACTTGTGAAAATACAATGAATAATGTACATAAAAGAAATTAAAATAACTTTTTCTCATTTCGTTTTAAATGAAAAAAAAGAGCAATTCTTTGGCTTAGGAAGTAAGCGAAAATAATTGTAAGAAATTAATAGACACCGAGTCTTACCTCATCTTATTAATTGCATTTAGGCAATTATTTTATTTTTTAGGCAGGAAGAAGGGACCAAGGGCGAATGCCCGCAAAAACGCCCCATCCCCCACCTCATACAGGAAGCAGAGAGCCAAAATCAAGGTCCAAAGTTTCGAGAAGCTTGAAAGATGAGTTTAAAAGATTGAAGATCATAGACAGAGGGAAAGATGGATTGAGGAAGATTGTTCCAAAGTTCACCGGTTGATTAGATGAAAGAATGAAAATACCAAAACAAAAGAATGAGAAAGTGTCGAAAGTCTGGTACTGCGTGCTCTCCTTAAAGGAGGAGGCACGTAGTTAGAGAGTTCGGAAGAGCACTGTCCGTTATAATAGCGATAATAAAGAGTAAGGCAACATTCCGGCGAAGAGAGAGGGATTGAAGACAGTCAATAAGAGGCGGGGAAGTAATGAGACGAAAAACCTTTGATTCCATCCGATCAAGTAGAGCTGTGTGGGTTCAACCGCTCCACACATGAGAAGCGTATTTCATATAGGGGCAGACAAGACCCCTGTACAAAGCAGAGCTGGGCACCGCAAACTCAAAATCACTTCCGCAATCGCAAATCCGCAAACTCAAACCTTACCTTCCGCAACCGCAAATCCGCAAACTGCTTGCCATTTTTGGTGCCGCAAACGCAAATCCGCAAACGCAAACCATATTTCCAATTTTTACAGTGCTGGGCACTTCCGCAAACACTTCCGCAAACCGCAAATTCCGCAATCGCAATTTTAACTATAAAAAGTATCCAAAACATTAAAGAGGTATAAAAAGTGTTTATATCTTTTTAATGTTTAATGTTTTAGCCTTGTTTTTATTAAAAACAAGGCTAAATAATTTATTACAATAAATCACTATTGTAGAAGAAATAAAAATACTACATATATTGATATATTATATTGAACAAAAACACCTCCTGCAAGTAAATAGTAAATAAATTAAATAATAAATTTAATCATCTGAATTTCATAAATTTTGAGACTTAGACACGTTAGAGAAGACTGTACTGTAACTGTAGTAACTGTACACACATTACATTACACAAGTTAAATTAAGTTAACACTGTGACTGTACACAACTTGAACTCACTGTACATTGTACAACTCAACCCCTCTAGCCTCTACAAGTGTACGCCTCTGGCTTTGTCAACAAGTTCAGTCGTCCTCCTCCAGTAACTGAGCCAAATCCAGTTTTAATAAGTCCATGTTCCCCTTCATGAACACGAGACGTTGGAAGTTGTTAGAGGTCAGGCTGGCCCTTTTGGGCTAGCCTGACCACGTGGGAAATTTGCGTGGCCAGTGGCCACGTGGGAAATTTGCGGAAAGATTTGCGTTTGCGGTCTTAGTTCCGCAACGCAAATTCACTAATTTGCGATGACTTTGCCGCAAACGCAAATCCGCAAACGAAAAACATACTTCCGCAATTGCGGAATTTGCTGTTTGCGGAAGTGTTTGCGGAAGTGCCCAGCTCTGGTACAAAGACAGCAACTGAGTGGGGGTGAAGAAACTACAGAGCCGGTACAGCACACCTAACCTCTTAGAAGCTGTTTTGGAAAGAGAGTATATGTGATCTTTCCAGGAAATATCACGAGAAAAGGAAACGCAAAGAATATTAAGAGAAGAAGAATGATCGAGTTGTGTGTTGTTAAAGGTAAGGGGACAGTCGTGTGGAAGACTGTGACGAGGAGACGGATGAAGGAACTGAGTTTTAGAGGCATTGAAAGCCACAAGGTTTTCCCTGCCCGTCAGAGAGAGTAAAAAGATTAGAGATCAGGTGCGAAACATAGTGATTTTCGAGAGGGACGCTTTGTGAAGCGGGTGGAGAAGTGAAGAGTGGAGTCATCGTCATCGGAGTGAATAGGACAGGAAGTGCGATTTAATAGATCATTGATATATAAAAGGGAAAGAGTGGGTGACAGGACCCAATAGCATAGGTTTCACCGAAATCCCCAAAGGAGGATGATCAGGAGTCAGAGATAAACAAGAAGATCGCCAATAGAGCGTCCCTTGCGGAACCCATACTGACGATGTGAAAGAAGATTGTGAGAAGAGGTGTTTAAGAGCCTTCCTCTTAAGAATTGATTAAAAGACTTTAGAAAGGCTAGAAATCAGAGTAATTGGACGATAGTTGGAGGGTTGAGAGCGATCGCCCTTCTTTGGGACAGGCTGAATGAAAGCGAACTTCCAGCAGGAAGGAAATGTACCAGATGAAAGAGTTGCCTAGGCAATGTGTCAGCACAGAAGCACAGTTCTTGAAAACAACAGGAGGGACACCAGAGTTGAGCCCAGATGGGGCAGAAAGAACATCTTTGGAGTGGATTCTAATTTCAGACATAATTAAGTCAGAGGGAGGAGTGAGTCAGGAGTAGAATGGCGACGGTACTTTCTGAAAGACTCCTGTTGCGGATAGCATTAGAACAAGCAAAGTTAAACCAACGTTTTTTTTTGCATCAATAGTAGAAACAGAATATGGAATGTAGGCCTCCATGCCCAAGAAAATCACCCGTGATGCGGTCAGCACACTCTGAGCGGCCCGGCTACGGAAGCAGTAATCATGCCATGGGAAATCACAGAAGTACTGCCTAAGGGACTCCCAATCAGCGGTGGCAAAGTGCCAAAGGCGCCTCTTCTTGGGAGGACCGAAAGGCCGAATTGGAGCGAAAGTTCAGGAAACAAATATTAAAGGAGGAGGAGGAGGAGGAGCCCAATGGAGAAAAAGGTTTGACAGAGTAAGAAGAAGGATGGGAGGTGAGAAATAAATTCAGAATGTTGGTCTTATCTGCAAGGCGATCGGGGATACGAGTAGGGTACTGTACAGTACAATCTGCTCTTGGTTATTCAGAATAGAGAAGTTGTAAGCTAGTTTCACCCGAGATGTCAGTGAACTGTGAGGAAATCCAAAGGTGGTGGTGATTATTGAAATGTCCTAAAATGAAGATTTCAGCAAAAGAAGAGTGGAAAAGAATGTATTCCAATTTGGAAGTGAGGTAGTCAAAGAATTTTGGATAGTCGGTAGCAGGCACACGCAGAGGGGGGGCTACAGGGGATTGAGCCCCCCATTTGCCCCTTCATGCCTCAGAAGTGCCCTTTTTTTCCAAAAAAAATTTGAAAAAGTTAATTTAAAACAGAATTTTACTTTTGTTACCTTACTCTTGTCTAATTAACTCCTAAAGATTAAATTTGATGGTCCTTCTAATTCCTGCTTCTCTCTCACCGCAATCACTTTCCATACTGCCATTATAATTTTGGGATTAACTTCAATTTTTTTCTCGAACTCTCTTTTTAACTCCCAAAACCCCGCTCTTCTTAAAGCCAAATCGAGGAATTTTGGCCAATTCCTCGACAGGTTATGAAAATGCTGTTCAGTTTAGTGCTCTCATTTGTTCACACATTCTTTATTGCGGGGGCTGTCACCTCACCGGTACGGTCACTTTTCAGCTCCAAGCCCAAGAACGATGCTCTAGGTTGGATTATGGACGCGCGTTGGTTTCATTTTCAGACGTCCTCTTTGCCGCATGACGCTGCAGGAATCCCCACATCAATGATACTGGACTGGATTTATTTTACGAAGAGTTCTTTGACCTCCTCTCGATTGACTCCCTCTGAAACTGCCTCAGCAACATTCGCGAACGCTTGTGTTTACCCGCAAGCATCAACCTCTCTATTCATTTCTTATCATCGAACCTTTCTCAAATCTTAAGTAAACAGAGATGCTTCAAAATCAATGTTGTTTCTCCTTTTTAGTATCGTTCATTTGCTCATTATATGTCCTTTCCAATCGGCTTATAGAACATTTATTTTTTTTGCTCTTGATGATGTTTGCTTGCTGTTTCACTGTTCTTACTCATTGACAGTGTTCTTGTAAATATTTATCATGGTTTGTGACTATTATGTTCACTCTTTTTTTTAATTATACATATTGTAAGCAGAAGGCTCCATCCTCCCCCAGTCTTGCTTTTTACCTCTTTCTTTCTTTGTCTTGTTCTTCCTCTCTTTTGTCTAGATAGGAGAGGGGGGAGGGGAAGAAGTTCCCACCCAAATCTTTCTCTCTCTACCCCTCATTTTTACTTCTCGCCTTTCTGTTCATTCTTAATGAATAAAATCACCGGTTGCCGTTGTCCAAACAGCTTGAATGAAGCCATTTTCGAATACTTAATCATACTAACATCGCTAACGATGTAATAGCATTTAATTAATTATATTACTTTAAGAAAAGTGTTTTGAGGCAATTGAGGGGGAGAAAGAGAAGGAATGAAACTCCCTTAACCTCAGTTATGAATTCAAAATATGGTCAAAAGATTCGCGATGAAAAGTAAACTAAATTAAAGTATACGTCATCCATTTTTTAACGCGTGGGGGGTATACTGAAGTACAAGTTAGAACATGCAAAAAAAAAATGTTTTTAATAAACCATACTTTGAAACTTCAGTTCTTTTCTGTTCTGCGCATGCGCAGTAGAATTTGGCAAGATTGCATCAACCATTTTTTTTTACTTGTTAAATAAATTATGAGTGGTGAACAAGATCAGTCGTGCGTTTATTTTTACAATTGGGACTTAATGACAATTAATAGGCGTTGTATTATACATACATACATACATACATACACTATATATATATGTGCGCCTCAGTGGTGTAGTGGTTAGCATCGCTGACTACAAATTTACCGGCCCCGGGTTCGTTACCCGGTGACGGCAGTCGGCACACAGCAAACCTAGCTGTTCGTCCTTCCATACAATAAAATTGGTTGGTAGATAAATGCGTAGCCTAGTGGTTAATTTCTTACCACCCGTGGTGGGTCGTGATTCGGAATCTACGTTAAGCTATAGGTCTAAGGTGGAACAACAAGCTTGATCTTCGTCAGAATGAACAATTCAGACGGAAGAAAAACCAAGGATAATGAACCAAGGTTATATACTTTAAGTATCGTTTAGGACACAACTGTTTACAGATTTAGTCTTACACAAAAAATAAGGCTTCACTCGTACCAAGTCAAGGTAATGGCAGCTTGCAGCATCATTGCCAAATATATAGAGGGCCAACGTACAAACGGGGCTTTTGTACGTGGCTCATCAGTCATCACCATCAGAAACGATAAAGATGCTCCAGCATACTCCAAAAAGATGCACCGCAAGTTTGTGTTTCTCGCTCGAGTAATTCAAATGCACCCGTGTCATCTCAGGTTTGCTCTACACAAACTGAACCAAAAATCTCTCTCTCTCTCTCTCTCTCTCTCTCTCTCTCTCTCTCTCTATATATATATATATATATATATATATATATATATAACTTATATACAGGGCGTCCCAAAAAAATGTATACACACTTTAAATAATTATAAAGGCAGTGTTTATTAAAATACATTTCATTTTCAAAATGTAATAGAATCTACAGACATTATTTAATTGTTTTGTCAACGCCTGTTTTCAAACTGACGTCCGTTCTGGTCCAGGCACTGCTGATAACGCGAAGCAATGGAATCGCAAACATCACGAAACATTTCGTTTGGTATTTGTGTGCATTCTCGTTCAATGGCTGCTCTCAATTCAGCGACTGTTGCAGGTTTTATAGCGTAGACTTTGTCTTTTAAGTATCCCCATAAAAAAAAGTCTAGTGGTGTGAGGTCTGGTGAACGCGGAGGGTATTCTACGAAACCCCTTCGTCCAATCCACATCCACATCGTGCCAAGTACCACTCGCAATACTCCACTCTTCGGTCCGGATCATCATCATCATCTTCATTAATAGCATGGACTAATCTTGGAATGTAACTTTTCCATTGACAGCGCTTCAAAATGCGTTGGACAGACGATTCTGAAATTCCTACCTCACGACTCGCTTGCCGCACAGATTTTCTTGGACTTTGGTGATACGTTTCCAGTACTCTTTCTTGCTTTGTGGGGCTTGTCGATGTCCGTGGTCTTCCGGAACGCTTCTTGTGGACATTCTGAACAGTTCCATCGGCTTCAAACTTATCTCTAATTCGAGTGATGGTAAGTCGCGTTGGTGGATCTGTTTGAAACTCCCTCCTAAACTGTCTTTGCACTTCAACTGCGTTTTCACACTTCCAGTAGCATTTTAGAATGAATTTCCTTTGTTCAAAGCTTAGTCTGACTGCCATTATTAATTCTAATGGGTTTAACTTGGAAAGAAAGAAACATCAATTGAGCTATCAGCTGTTAAAGTGTGTATATATATATATATATATATATATATATATATATATATATATATATATAATTATCACAGGGTGTCCAAATCTGTCATCAAAAATTCACAAACTTTTTATTTTTCTATATATAGACATGTTGTTATCCTTATTACATTTTATCACATTTTTAAGTCATTAAATAATCGCTTTAAACTACTGAACTGCTGTAAAACACATTATTCAGTAAAACATGCTTAAACAGGAATCAAAACTATGAAGTGTCAGGTGTTGAATCGCCAAAAGTAGGCGGAGTTTAAACCACATACTTGCGCGTTCGCTCGTGTGATTGGTTGGCACCGGAGGTGTGTCAAGTTTGGTATGTTTACTGTGGCTGAAAAGGAATTCCACAATTTGCTTTCGTAAACCGATAATCCAATTTAATTTAATTAAAATAAACGATTAATCAATGTTCAAAAATAATTAACATTCGGATGAACAAGAAATAGATTAGAAGGGAAAGAAAGTGTGTGTGTGTGTGTGTGTGTTGTGTGTGTGAGAGAGAGAGACAAAAAGAGGAGAGAGAGAGAGAGAGAGAGACCTTGAAAGACGTATAAAACATGAAGTAAAGTCGTTAAAGGAATGCAAAAAATCTTCCTACTCTGCATTTAACTCAAACAAAGCAAAAACTCACTTCTTCTTTTTTCTGAAATTTCTTTATCGGTGAACTTTCATCATCTTATTAGAGACGATCAAATTACCTTAATATTACGATAATATGACAATCATTCGTATCTCTCTCTCTTTCTCTCTCTCTCTCTCACACACACACACACAGTGTATATATATATATATATACTGTATATATATTTAACGTTTTATGACGTATATTGCTCTCCTTATCAAGCCAACAAGTTATCTGCAGATTCACTACATCGTTAAGTGACTAATAAAGAATATTTCCTCTTATTATGTTTGATTACTAATATCCGACGTGAAATGTTGAATGTAATTATGTAAGATAATTTATGAAGTCGTGAAGCTGTAAATTATGCAACACTTTTTACTTAAACGAGAATACAAATCATTAAAATAGATAAGATATTAAGACTATCTGTATAAATATAACGAGGAAATGATTTCCATGTAGATATGTAAATATTGTATAGAACACACACACACACACACACACACACACACACACACACACGTGCCCAACTCCGCATAGGCGAGGTATCCCTTTTTTAAATCCACACACACACACACATATATATATATATATATATATATATAATAATTAACTGACTAATTTAACGTGACCTAACCATAGTGCAATCAAACCGAGAAGGGCGTGATAACTGTTTTTCGGGTAACTGAGGACTCGAAGGTTAATTTCTGTCAAATCATTGAATAGTATTAGCTAATCTAACCTATTTCTAACAAAACCAAACATTAACTGACCTAACCTAGCATAACCTAACCTAATCAGGACCAACATAGTTTTTTTTCCGATAGTAAAAATGTTTCTAAAATTTTTTTATACAAATTTTTTAATGTTCCGAGGTATCGAAAGTGTTACCTCACAAAAAGATTTACCCCTTTACACCTGTACCCAGTTACACACACACACACACACACACACACACACACACACACACATATTGTTCTTGAATGGTAACTGAAAAATCAGTTATTTTGGTTAAGGTAAAAGTAAGATCGAGGAAGCTCGATGTAAGGGTGAATGTGCTCCAAGGGTCACCTTTAGCCCGAGCAATGACGAGGTAAGCATCCAAATGAATCCAACACAGGAGACAGCAGGCGGGAGCGAACCAAAGCTTCACCGCTCAGAATTCGCCACCGCAATCACTGAGCTACCGGACATCCAGAATTATTTTGGAATTTCACTAAATTTTTTATGAAGTGGAATTGAATTAAAAAAAATTTGTTGTTGTTGTTGTTTTTGCCGTTGGAAGGGATTTTTCCCTTAAACAGAAATATATTTTAATAAATTTCACCATTTTTTTCAGTGATCTCTATTTTCAAAATGGAAGTAATTAAAGACCGAATTGCTCGTAAGCAGGTTTTTTTTTTTTTTATTTCGAAGTACAACTACTTCGTGCATAGCCCAAAAAGTTGTTTAATTGTGAAGAAATTCTCGTTTTTAGTTTCATGTTTTAAACTCAAAAATTAGCAACTGCAAATGGGAAAAACTTGAATTTGGCAGACTGTAAATGTTTGCCCAACCACGAATGAATTGATGCAATGAAGAGCCATAAGCACGCTACCCATCCCTAATTAAGTTTCTGAACTGCTCCAAAATTTGAAATTAAAGTATTAATAGCAATTATGAAGGACTTTTCGCGCACTTTATTTAGTAATTCTTAAACATTCATTAATAATAATAATAATAATAATAATAATAATAATTACCTATTACATCATTGGCTAATCAACTTCCATTTAAATTGTACAAAAATCTACCTGGGTTTTCAAAGTACAAAAACTAAATATATACATATATTGGGAAATTCCTAAAAAAATTTTGGTATATAATTTGAAGGGAGATTGAAGGACGGTAGCTAGGTTGGTTAGCGAGACCATTCACCCGGAACTCAAAAGGAAATATTTGTCTTTCTTATTTGCTTTTTAGACATTTAATTTTTAGGTTTATTCCTATTATTTACCCTTTAACTAAACAGCAATATTATTAACGAAGTTTATATGAACGAAAGAATAAATATCTTTGCAATGAACGGATAAATTTTGGCTAAATTAACTTTCTGTAAAATGACTCATACCACTTTCTTGGTACGTGAGAAGGAGTTTTCCCGTAAAAGTCTGTGTCTAACACGTGGGTTCATGGGTTACATGAATAAAGTCGCATTTCATCAAGTCAAAATTCGATCTTATGTATGTCAACATCAGTTCAATTTGATTTTATAAATGTTCATTAACTTAAGAGTTGAATGAAAATGAAAAGCTTGTTTAATATTTCAACCGAAAGCTACTAATATATATTATATATATATATATATGATGAATAAAACCACGAAGGAAAAAGAAACACAAAGGGGTGCTCAAGCGCTTTCGTCTAATGACATCCTCAGGAACACTGGAGTGAAAGGACAGATCAAGGCAATATATAGGTTACAAAAATAAACATACATACATACACATTCACATATATATACATATATATATATATACATATATATATATATATAAATATATACATATATATAGTAAGCATAGAAAAAAATTGTGGGAGGAGCCAACATTTATATGGTCACAGAAGAATAAAGAAATAAAAATAAATATAAATATAAATTGAGAAAAAATTAATTACAAAATAGTGCCTTAGTGATATATATGTCACAGCCTAAATAATCATAAAGAAATAAACAGGCAAATAAAAAAAACCCATAAATACATATACATACATATATATATATATATACATATATATACACATACATATATATATATATATATATATATATAAAGACACTTTTAGCACTTTGGCCGACCTTCCATATAAATTCAAATGGCTTTTTTATGGAACAGGTCACAAAAGAATAAAGAAATAAAAATAAATATAAATATTGTAAGTGGAGTCTACCAATTCAAGCTCAAGAGGGAGGATTTACAATCGATTTAATAGATGCTGCCAAATTGATATATATGTCACATTATTAAAAATAAAAATTGAAAGATAAATTTTAAGAGAGGCACACCAATTTATAAGGGAAAAATTACCACATATGCATATTATAGTCACAAACGAATACAAAAGTACAAATAAATATAAATTGGAAAACAAAATGATCCCTAGATGTATATAAAGAACAATAAATATATACAACATATTTACGGTATATATACGAAATATAAACGCAATATATACAGAATATATATATATATATATATATATATGCATAAGGGAAAAAAAATTACCAAATTTGTTTTTATAATTATTGTCTGAGAAACGGTAGGTCGCAAAAGAATAAAGAAATAAAAATAAATATAACTTGAAAAAATTACAAATAATACACGTACACATATATACCCGCATACCCAAATATATATATACATATACACACATATATACAAACACACACACACACACACATATATATATATATATATATATACAAGCTTGACCTTCACGAAATGAGAAATCATCCCGCAGAACCTTTGTGAGGTTGTAAGGTAAGGTAAGGTACATACACATATACATATATATATAATATATTTAACTGCATACATACATACATACATACATATACACACATACATACATACATATACACACATATACATACAAACACATTTAACTGCAATGACCACACACATACGCACATACACATACATACATACACATACACTCATACAGCAAAAAATTGAAAAATAAAATTGTAAGGGAAACAACAGACAAAAACAAATTTTTTACCAAAGATTTAACAATGGCGAGCATTATCAACAAGTTTTTGGGATGGCCATGGGCAACCCTTTGTCGCCCCTTCTCTCCAATATTTATATGGAGTTTTTTGAAATTACTTACATTCCGAGAATCCTGGGGTTGGCATCCCTTGGTTGCGGTACGTCGACGATATTTTGTGTATCTGGCCCATGAATCGTGACCTGGATGACTTCCTCCTTCAGTTAAATGACCAAGTCCCCTCCATTAAATTTACTTTAGAAGTGGAACAAGACAACTCAATCCCGTTTTTGGATGTGCGTGTTCATAGGGATAGCCCGGGTTTTAAGTTTAGTATATATCGGAAAAAAACAAACAATTTGTCCTACGTACACTTTTACTCTGGACATGACACCCCTATTAAAAAGGCCATATTTTCCTCAATGTTTCTCCGCGCTCTTAGGATCGCCAGTCCTGAATACATCGATGCCGAATTGGAAAATATCAACGGTATTGGAAGTGAGTTGTGTTACCCTTCTGCGTTCATGGAATCTTGTCTTAATAAGGCTAAACGAACCTTCTATCGTGTGAATAATAACACTCGCACCTTGTCAAAGAATATTTTAGTACTTCCATTTTTCCCGGGCTTCTTAGGCATTGCTAATGTACTTAAACTTTTGGATATCAGTGTAGTTTTTTCATATAACAATATTGTGAAAACATCATAGTAAAAAATAGCCCTACCAATAATTTAGGCATTATCTATAAAATTGGGTGTAAGCAATGTGATTCCTTTTACATAGGTCAGACGGGAAAGGATTTGCAAACGCGTGTAAAACAGCATCAATATTCCGTTAGAACGGGACAGTTGTCCAGTGCCCTTTTTGTCCATTTGTCAGAGTTATCCCATTGTATTGATTGGAATAATGTTTCAGTTTTGTTTCACTCTAGCAACATTGTTAATAGAAATATTCTTGAGTCGGCTATAATTCAACTTACAAATAACCTTAACATGAGTAAAGGTCTGTTTCAACTTGATCCCGTTGCTCTGAATTCCTTCAGAATGGATTTAAACAAAAAGGGCAGGTTGTTAAATCTTTGGTAAAAAATTTGTTTTTTGTCTGTTGTTTCCCTTACAATTTTATTTTCAATTTTTTGCTGTATGAGTGTATGTGTATGTATGTATGTGTATGTGCGTATGTGTGTGGTCATTGCAGTTAAATGTGTTTGTATGTATATGTGTGTATATGTATGTATGTATGTGTGTATATGTATGTATGTATGTATGTATGCAGTTAAATATATATATATATATATATGTATATGTGTATGTACCTTACCTTACCTTACAACCTCACAAAGGTTCTGCGGGATGATTTCTCATTTCGTGAAGGTCAAGCTTGTATATATATATATATATATATGTGTGTGTGGTGTGTGTGTGTTTGTATATATGTGTGTATATGTATATATATATTTGGGTATGCGGGTATATATGTGTACGTGTATTATTTGTAATTTTTTCAAGTTATATTTATTTTTATTTCTTTATTCTTTTGCGACCTACCGTTTTCTCAGACAATAATTATAAAAACAAATTTGGTAATTTTTTTTTCCCTTATGCATATATATATATATATATATATATATATTCTGTATATATTGCGTTATATTTCGTATATATACCGTAAATATGTTGTATATATATTTTATTGTTCTTTATATATCATCTAGGGATCATTTTGTTTTCCAATTTATATTTATTTGTACTTTTGTATTCGTTTGTGACTATAATATGCATATGTGGTAATTTTTCCCTTATAAATTGGTGTGCCTCTCTTAAAATTTATCTTTCAATTTTTATTTTTTAATAATGTGACATATATATCAATTTGGCAGCATCTATTAAATCGATTGTAAATCCTCCCTCTTGAGCTTGAATTGGTAGACTCCACTTACAATATTTATATTTATTTTTATTTCTTTATTCTTTTGTGACCTGTTCCATAAAAAAGCCATTGAATTTATATGGAAGGTCGGCCAAAGTGCTAAAAGTGTCTTTATATATATATATATATATATATATGTATGTGTATATATATGTATATATATATATATATGTATGTATATGTATTTATGGGTTTTTTTATTTGCCTGTTTATTTCTTTATGATTATTTAGGCTGTGACATATATATCACTAAGGCACTATTTTGTAATTAATTTTTTCTCAATTTATATTTATATTTATTTTTTTTCTTTATTCTTCTGTGACCATATAAATGTTGGCTCCTCCCACAATTTTTTTCTATGCTTACTATATATATGTATATATTTATATATATATATATATATGTATATATATTATATGTATATATGTGAATGTGTATGTATGTATGTTTATTTTTGTAACCTATATATTGCCTTGATCTGTCCTTTCACTCCAGTGTTCCTGAGGATGTCATTAGACGAAAGCGCTTGAGCACCCCTTTGTGTTTCTTTTTCCTTCGTGGTTTTATTCATCATAAATACTTTTCACGTGTCACTTTCGTGAAATAATTTTTCATATTATATATATATATATATATATAATATATATATATATATATATATATATATATATATAGGGTGTCCCATAAGTCCGGCATCATAGGAAAAATAATAAAAAAAGGCAAAACAAAAGCTTTTATTTCCAGACCGTACTCAATATGTCCACCATTGTTTTCAATGCACAAATTCAGACGTGATACCCAGTCAGCAAGCACACGGTGAATGATGTCAGGAGTAATGGTGTTACATGCCCCAATAATGCGCTGCCGCAAATGTTCAACACTCCTAATTTTCTCTGCGTATACCAGCTTTCAAGTGGCCCCAGAGATAAGAATCTAGTGGCGTGAGATCCGGGCTTCTAGCTGGCCATTCCACAGGCCCTCGACGTCCTATCCAATGACCAGGGAATTGTTGGTACAGGTATTCCCTTACTTGGGTGCTGTAATGTGCAGGAGCGCCGTCTTGCTGGAACCATTTTGGGAAATTTCCTTCTTCGTTCAAGATACTGGGAAATGCTTCTTCCTTGAGCATACATAGGTAGGTGCCTCCAGTGATATGTTCATCGAAAAAGAGGGGGCTTATGATGCGATCCTTCCAAATGCCACACCATACCATCACTCGAGATGCACCTTGTTCCTTTGAAGAGGTATACCAGTGAGGGTTGTTTTGAGACCAATAGCGGGTGTTCTGTCGATTTACCTCACCATTTCCATAAAAAACAGCCTCGTCACTGAAAAGAATGGTGGACGGGAAATTGGCATCCCGAGCATAAGAAAAATATGAATTATGGTTTGTAGAAATAGAAAAATATGAATTTCTCCTATGATGCCGGACTTATGGGACACCCTATATATATATATATATATATATATATATATATATATATATATATATATATATATATATATATATATATATATATATATATATATAGAAACGACGTAAGTAATAAGGAGCGTCTCTGCACACGGGGAAGAGAAATAACGAATAAATGAAAAATGAGGCGGTTCGCCTCATTTTTCATTTATTCGTTATTTCTCTTCCCCGTGTGCAGAGACGCTCCTTATTACTTACGTCGTTTCTATTCATTTATATACTGCGTGGTCATTGCAGTTGAATGTGCATATATATATATATATATATATGGGAATGAACTCAGAATGGTCCCATGAGGTTTTTTATGATACACACAGACTGTGCATGGAACAAGGAACTCTTCTGGGATAATTAAATCCACTATAGTCCGAATAAGTAATGGTAAATGACAAATACCATAGTTTTTCTTTTCTGCTTTAAACCCTAGATCCATGTCCCAAAGCTGGATCCTGTCTGCTTTGCAGATAGCTGGTGAGGGAAGCTATATTTATGGGACCTCTTTCCGAGTGACCCGTTGCCCACGTCGGGCTAGCATCATGAAAAAGAAAACTATGGTATTTGTCATTTACCATTACTTATTCGGACTATAGTGGATTTAATTATCCCAGAAGAGTTCCTTGTTCCACGCACGGTCTGTGTGTATCATATATAATATTATATATATATATATATATATATATATACAGGGCGTCCATAAGTCCGGCATCATAGGAAAAATAATAAAAAAAGGCAAAACAAAAGCTTTTATTTACAGAACGTGCTCAATATGTCCACCATTGTTTTCCAATACACAAATTCAGACGTGATACCCAGTCAGCAAGCACACGGTGAATGATGTCAGGAGTAATGGTGTTACATGGCCCAATAATGCGCTGCCGCAAATGTTCAACACTCCTAATTTTCTCTGCGTATACCAGCGCTTTCAAGTGGCCCCAGAGATAAAAATCTAGTGGCGTAAGATCCGGGCTTGTAGCTGGCCATTCCACAGGCCCTCGAGGTCCTATCCAATGACCAGGGAATTGTTGGTACAGGTATTCCCTTACTTGGGTGCTGTAATGTGTAATGTCTTCGTGGAACCATGTTGGGAAATTTCCTTCTTCGTTCAAGACACTGGGAAATGCTTCTTCCTTGAGCATACGTAGGTAGGTGCCTCCAGTGACATGTTCATCGAAAAAAAGGGGGCCTATGATGCGATCCTTCCAAATGCCACACCATACCATCACTCGAGATGCACCTTGTTCCTTTGAAGAGGTATACCAGTGAGGGTTGTTTTGAGACCAGTAGCGGGTGTTCTGTCGATTTACCTTACCATTTCCATAAAAAACAGCCTCGTCACTGAACAGAATGGTGGACGGGAAATTGGCATCCCGAGCATATTGTGCCGTAGCCCATTCACAAAATTCTATCCGCCGGTCGGGATCATCTTCGCTTAATTTCTGTAGGATCTGAAGTTTATATGGATGCCATTTGTGAGCCTGAAGAATGCGATGGATGCTACTTTTCGACACTCCTGTCTCGGCAGACAATCGCCGAAGAGACTTATTGGGACTTCTGTTAAAATGAGCCAGGATAACAGTCGCTGTATCATCGTCAGTGGACCTCCTTGAAGGTCCACTGCGTGGTTTATCTTCTATGGATCCTGTTTCCTTAAACTTTGCAACAAGTCTGCTAACACAACTCTGTGTTATTGGCTCGCGGTCTGGATGCAATCTGTTAAATTCAGCAGCGGCCTCTCTTTGACTCCAATTTCCTATGAGTAGAATTATCTGGATTCGTTCTTCCTTGCTCACAGACATTATGGCCTGTAGAAAGAGAAAAATATGAATTATGGTTTGTAGAAATAGAAAAATATGAATTTCTCCTATGATGCCGGACTTATGGGACACCCTGTGTATATATATTATATATATATATATATATATATATATATATATATATGGATCAAATGTAGAATTCGGACCCCAGCCTTCTTTAGTTAGCTTTATAAGGCTAACTAACGAAAATATCACGACCTAACCTAACCAATCGTTAGGTTAACTGTACGCCCTTGACGATTGGTTAGGTTAGGTCATGATATTTTCGTTAGTTAGCCTTATAAAGCTAACTAAAGAAGGCTGGGGTCCGAATTCTACATTTGATCCCTATATATATATATATATATATATATATATATAACTCGTAACCTCGTAGCAGTTTCCGTGCGTTATTTCTTTTTACACGAAGGTCATATATATATATATATATATATATATATATATATATATATATATACTATATATATGAATTTCTCCTATGATGCCGGACTTATGGGACACCCTGTATATATATATATATATATATATATATATATATATATGGATCAAATGTAGAATTCGGACCCCAGCCTTCTTTAGTTAGCTTTATAAGGCTAACTAACGAAAATATCACGACCTAACCTAACCAATCGTTAGGTTAACTGTACGCCCTTGACGATTGGTTAGGTTAGGTCATGATATTTTCGTTAGTTAGCCTTATAAAGCTAACTAAAGAAGGCTGGGGTCCGAATTCTACATTTGATCCCTATATATATATATATATATATATATATATATATAACTCGTAACCTCGTAGCAGTTTCCGTGCGTTATTTCTTTTTACACGAAGGTCATATATATATATATATATATATATATATATATATATATATATATATATATATCATAACGTCGTAGCAGTTTCCGTGCTTTGTTTCTTTTTACACAAAGGTCATATATATATATATATATATATATATATATATATATATATATATATATATATATATATATATATATATATATATATATATATATATATATATATATTATATATATATAAGATTTTAAGCGAAAATTACTAACCTAATCTAACTTAGCCTAACCTCACTGTACATAATGTAACCTAATCTAATTTAAACTAACTTAATATAAACTTAATAAACCTGCCTAAAATCGGATTGTTCAACTTAATGCATGTTCACAAATTCCGCGTTCAGCTTTATTATGCAAGTCGACTTTATGCAATTCTACTTTGGTTGAATTTATGCAGTTCGACTTTGGTTGACTTTATGCAGTTCGACTTTGGTCCGCTAGACCTCGACCGGTTTGACTATCCACTAATTCTCTTTTATTTCACGACAGTTCCCCTTAAATGAATTTTCGTTATTTTTCCCAAAAACTACCCACAGGTCAGTGGACTCGAGTTATACCCACAATAAGCACGTACAAAGCTTTAACAAACACGATAAAATCCTTATTTTCACGCAAATAAAATTGAATTTCTCGAGAGACGATCGTACAAATGTCTCATTTGTATAACGAAGGTAATATACACTCATTACTGCACGCAGTCATTGTCTTAAAAATCATTCCAACATACGTTCTCAGTAATCCTCCTTCTGTACCAATTTAGGTATTCCATTATATTTACTGAAAGGGTTCCTCCTTCTATTTATTAAAACATTCTTTCTTATATATTTATTTCTGTATAATCACATTCGCATTAATTCTGTTTCAGCTTTTAATCATTCATCCATTCCCTGTTATTTCTTCTGTCACAGAGAAATAATGGCTTGCCGCAATCTTCTGTATATAGAAATATTATCTTCTATTGTCTTAAATCACTCCAAAAAGAAGTTTTAGGACCATTTTTTCTTTCTCAAGAAGTTACGTATCATTAAAAGCAGTTATTATATCATCTGACAAAAAACTTTGATACTCAAAAGAAGGAAAAACCTTCGTAGAATGCATCGTCAAAAAAAAGTTATAAGTTCTAA
The DNA here is from genome assembly GCA_023014485.1 of Bathynomus jamesi. Lineage (NCBI taxonomy): Eukaryota > Metazoa > Arthropoda > Malacostraca > Isopoda > Cirolanidae > Bathynomus > Bathynomus jamesi. Next base: position 231,131 of record JAJOZX010000413.1, on the reverse strand, counting down.
ATTTAAAAGGTTTGATTTTCACTGCACTCCTCTTAACATTCACCTCGCATCCATCCTTTCCCATTCCGTTAGGCACTTCGTTACACTCCAAATTCAGACATCCTGGAAGGCGAGGGACGTTTTTTTCCTTACCGATAACACCAATTTCCCTCAGATGTACCGTGACGTCATCGCGATCTGAGTCTTAAAGGCCTTCATCGGCCTTCATCGTTCAGTCGATGTCTGTCCGTGGTGGAGTTAACATGGCAGCCTCTGTAAGTGGTTTGGAAGGGAAGGTTCAGTGACTATAGTCTTTAAGTATTGTAGTATTATTATTAAATAAATATTACTAAGTATTATTCAGTAGCTCACTCTATTAATTTTTACTTGGTTTAAATGAAAAATATTATTGTTATCAAATATTAAACATCTGTGTGTGTGTGTATATATATATGTATATATATATATATATATATATATATATATATATATATATATATATATATATATATATATGTGTGTGTGTGTGTGTGTGTGTGTATATATATATATATATATATATATATATGTGTGTGTGTGTGGTGTGTATTATATATATATATACTGTGTATATATATATATATATATATATATATATATATATATATATATATATATATATATATATATATATATATATATATGTGTGTGTGTGTGTGTGTATATATATATATATATATAATATATATATGGGAACATGCCCATGCAATAAGTCAACTAATTTCAATCTAAAAGTAAAGTTATACCTTAACCGAAGGTTTTTGAACCCATATGAGTTTTTTCTCTCTACCTACGCTGGTATTCATAGAAAAGAGATACGGGATAACTTCTCTCCGAATCTCCAGATAACAAAATATTCTTGGAAAAAATATATTCTCATTAAGAATAACAGATACAGCAAATAATAAAAAAATATTTAATTTCTAATCTTTTAAATTTTATAATAAACAATACCAATTCTTCTTTTTGTTTATTAATTGTTTTGCCAACAATAAAACTTTAAAATTATTTAAAAAATATTTATTTATTTATTTATGTGGAGTGTGTGTGTGTGTGTGTGTGTGTGTATATATATATGAGTGTATATGTGGTGTCACGATGTCACATGTGATGTGACGCCGTACAATTCACATTCTTTGCAATCCAAGATGGGTATCGGACAATTTTAGTTTGGAATGAAAAAAATTGGGAAATATGCGTGTGTGTGTGTGTGTGTGTGTGTGCGCGCGCGCGCGTGTACTTTAACCTGATATAGGAAACTTTCGTACAATGATTCCTCACCGCATAAAGGTCAATATATATATATACCTAACAAAGTTAAATTCATATCTACCTTACACACCTACACACGTAATTTCCCGTTTACCGTTTCTCTTCTCGACGCTCAAGGGAATTTGACGTACCACTTTTACGTGACAAAAATAGAAAGGAGAATAAATAAAACTATTTCCTTTTTTGGTGAAGTTCATAAATAGGAATTACCGGATGCGAGAAAAGTATGGGAAATCCCTCCTGGGAGCTCGAGTCCTACGGGAGTCAACGATCCTGACCTTCACCTAAGAGATTTCAATGCACTCGAAACAACGATCCAAACATCAATATCGAGTATTGAAATTTGAGAGCGTCTTTGTTTCGCTTCAAAAACAATTTTATTCCCACTTTTTCTCTATTTTTTTTCTTATTTTTGGAATTAATAATAGTATATAATAGTATTCTAATAGTATAGTATAATAGTATACGCTCGTGTTTTCATTACGTTAAAGTTACGCGTTTGTTGCCATTTTAGGATAGTAATTTTGTTTGTTAGTAGCCGCTCTTTATAAATTATTTATAATTAAAAAAGGACAATTTTTTTTTCAAAGTCTCTTAAGGAATATTATGCCTTAAATTATTTGATGGGAATATTGTACGAGTATATCTCATTCCAGTAATTAATTTATTATTTTAAGTTTGTTTACCAGTCCTTACGACAGTTTTTAATGCTAAAACAACTGTTAACGCTCAGTTAATTTTTTTTTATATACTTTATGCGCAGTTTATTTAATTAGAAATTCCATTTTTGTGAAATGTGATAATTAAGTTCAAAATTTACGCGCGATGTAGCAAATCCAATGGGATAATTTTTACTCGCGTTAAGAAGAATCTCGGTGGGGTGACGCCGTGCAGTTTACCTTCTTCGCAATCCAAGATGGGTATTATCGGACAATTTTAGCTCGAGAAGAAATAAATAGGGGAATTACAACGGAGGGTATTCCTTAGCCTTAATTCTATACAAAGACCCTTTACACGATCGCACTGAAAGAAAAAGGCTTCCCTAAGTACAGTGTTCACCCGCTTATCGCGTTAGGTATTGAACGTAGATACGATGACAGAAAAATTACGATAAAAAAATATAACAAATTTACTTCGTATACGAATATACATACTTCTATTTCTACATTTAAATATATTTACGAAGGACAGATAAAGAGAACTTCCTATTATGTTCTATCGAAGCTGTCATACTTCATTTTCATTCATATATTCAACACGTAAAATTGTTTCTCACTTTTTGAACCCGGAACAATTTATCTTTGACGCTAAAACCTTCATTCAATTTTGGCAGTTATACTTTAGTACTGTCCACATAACCTGAATCCTGTTCTTAATATCGAGATATATAAAAAAGTGCAAATGTGTTCTTATCACATTCATTATAAGCAATTTATTGTATACATTTTTTATTTACAGGTGGGGGGGGGGGTCTCGGAGTTGTGGGAAGGAGGAGGAGGAGGAGGAGGAGAAGGGGTAGGGATAGAGGGGTTCTGAACTAGAGGAATTTACTGAATCTGACTTTGGGGAAAGGAGATATGAAAGATTTGATGGATGTTTTCATTAAAAAAAGAAATGGCAGTGAGAAAACTTTGTTGCTCAATTCCTAAATATTATACTACTACTGCTATACTACTACTACTACTACTACTACTAATAATAATAATAATAATGGTATACTTGTATTATGAAATTTCATCATTCGTTTCGTTTCAATTATTTAAGAATTTAATGAAAAGGTTTTTGTCTAACTGAAAGACATCAGTGTGTGTATATATATATATGTATATATATATATATATGTATATATATATATGTGTATATATATATATATATATATATATATATATATATATATATATATATATATATATATATATATATATATAATTACTCGCAGGTTTATGAAAATTATCTCCTTCGATGGGAAATCAATATTTTTCAAGCAAATTTTATTGTAAAAAAGAATAAGGTGATAAATGAATGAGTATTATTGAGTGCCAGCCGTTGTTGGCAATCCGCAAGAGTTCACTTTTTTTGCGTTATTGACAAATGGAGTAGTCTTCTTAAAGAAAGCCTTTATTTCTAAAAAAGAATTTGACTCCCAACCTCCACCTTTGATGGTTCCAGATTCTACCATGTATCCTTTTATTCATGCGCATTTACCATCTATACAGACATTCACATTTAAAAAGTTTTGAGTGTTTGCTAAAGGAGTTCGCATGGTCACTTCACCTCATTTCGGTGTGTGTGTGTGTGTGTGTGTGTGTGTGTGTGTGTGTGTGTGTGTGTGGTGTTTTCGTAAACTTGAAGAAGAGAGTCAGTTCTTTATTTAAAAGTTGCCATATCTGTATAAAATGGTGGGAAGCCACGCAGTTACGTAATTTTCATTCCTCTCGTATATCACCTTCATTTATACTTTTTCGTTTTTCTTCTTTTTCAGATATATTTTCTCCTTTCAATTTCTGTGGTCGCTGCCCAACCACTATCCCTCTTTCATTTGTCATTTGAAGAGGTCCTTCAGGAGAGCAGTCCCCCAGACTTGCAAGGGGTGGTGCCAGCAGACACGTACCCTCTCGTTCTTCAGCCCCTAAATTTCGCCCCAGCCCTCGTAGCTCCTCCGGTATACCTGTACCCAAATCCCATCAGGAGCTCCGTCTTAGGGGCAGTACCCCTTTTTAAGCCCTTACGTGATTTCCCTTTCATAAAGTTCGTACCCGTAACCACGAGTTTCTATTTGACTGAACCAAATGTAAAGGACCCGTTCGACACCCCTATAGGAGATGACATGCCGGTAAAAGTGGCGGCTCCTCATCCAGCTTTCGCTGCCGTTCGAGATACCCAAGTCCCCAGGAGACCCGATAAAGAGACACTCTTCGAAGCCACTGATGAAGAAGATTTGGCGGGAGGCCCTCATGGCCAAGAGCAGTTGGTACGAGTGACGCATTTTCCCGCTCAAATTGGAGACCCATTTGAGTTTAAAGATTCCGCTCTTACCCTTTCGGCTCCCGCAGGCATTGTGCAGTCGACACAGCCGTACTTCACATATGAACCCTTCAGGAATGCGAAGGCGAGTCTGAACATTCCGTCTTCTCTTACAGAAGACATAAGAAGTGAAAATGTGGGTCTGGCGATTATTGACGCATAAATGAAAATGGGGCTTTTGGCAAACTTTAATCTTTTTTAACTAAAATGAAATTGAAGAACTAAATAATTTGAGTTAAAATACATAATAATAATAATAATAATAATAATAATAATAATAATGAAATTTGTTTGCTAAAATTTTAAGTTTAGATTTTGTAAATTTTGTTACGTACAGTTTTTAAAATTATTTATTATAAAATTAAATCCTTTAATATTAAGAAGAAAAATTAAAAGAACATTAAGTGAATACAAAAAATGTATTCCCTTCACGTTGCTTCTTACTGCGTTTATCTCAATTTAGAAATCACTCTAAAACTTCTAAAACTGTACATATTTTACATTTGTAAATAAAGAATAAAGTGTTGCATAAAACCGGTTAATGGGATAAATAACTCATATTTCAACACTCTTTTTGGTAGTTTGCGTAGAAACAATTATTCCCAACACTAAAAATTTTCGATGCGTATAACGTAGGAGTTTTGGAAATTTTTGGAAAAAATATTTAGTATGCGTGCAAATTTTGCCCTAGAGAAACATTAGGTAATGCGTAAAATATAACTAAGATTACCAACAATCAAAGGTGAAGTAAGACCCGTGCCAAAGTATTCAGATACCAATTTAGTTGTTATAAAACTCCTTCTTTTCTAGAGGAGGGGGCATTGATCTTTGCTTTCCTTTACATGCCTCTCCGACTCTGCAGATCCTTTCGCACTATTATCGTTAAACTATAGGAGGATATTTTTTGTAATGCTTATCTTTATCGTTAAGTTTATTTTTGGATCATTTCAACAACATAATTTCATTTCTGCGTTTTGAAGTAATTTTTAACTCCAGTTTTTAAAGCTTTTTTTTAATTTTTTAAGCTTCTTGTCCTTGTCTTCGATATTAAATATTGTATTTTATCACTTAACGCTTTACCTTTAAAATACAAAAAGTGATAAGTCATTCGATCAATCTTTAGTTAAGGCTAATTAACATTTTTAATAAATTAATTAACGTTAGTTACCACGAAATGCTTTAATACGAGAAAACATATTGTATGATTTCATAATCATTACCACAAATGGCGAGAAAAGTAGGTAATTATTTTTCACATTTTATTTGGTTAATGCTTACGTGAATAAATCAGAATATTGCACTTTTGAATTAAATTTTTTTTTTGTTATTTGTCATTACTTAGATGTGCGTGAAGGAATTATATAGGCCTTAGCACCATCGTACATCCATATGTTATGTGATCATTCCGCCCAAAATCGTTTGACGGTTTCATTCGCTTTACGTATTAATCACTGCTCCATCCGTAGGTGAGATGGTGAAATATGCTGCGTACAGTACATTTCAAATGTAACCTATTTCACAATCACTACGTTGCATTGGTTTTTTTGTATCTTACAGTAAATATCACTTTTTATATTTGGTTTGAACCTTTACGCCGTCAAATGTTTTTGCGGTAGAATAAGTGTATAGATATATATGAATTTGCGATGTTAGCAGGCGAGCGATTAATATAAAATAAATTATAAAATTATGTGGATTTTATATGATTTTTATTCTAGAATGATTAAACCTTTTACCGAATTTAGTAGGGATCTTTTTCCAAAACAGATCGTTTGGTGTTAGTGGGGCGAAATGCGATAAAAGGTGAAGTATTTGGTATTTATGGCAGTTCGTATTCTGAGTACTTACTCTTTTAACTATCTGTATACACGAGTTAATTCATCTGTGAATATTTCAAATTCTTTTAAGACTATTTTAAAAGTACCTTTACGCACTATCAATGCGCAACTTTAAAGGAGGAAATATCGAACTGGTCACGAAACGTAAGGTCATTACGAAAACTCGATGTTATTTTCATAAAAAATTTCATTTCGTGTACATTTTTTGTAGACCCTGTAACGTGTCCTCTCGCGTTTACCTTGCCGTAAGTCACAAATATTGATGCCACTAAATCCATGCAATTGAAAGCAAGGACTGCTCGATTCTTCCTGAGTTAGTATCGCCGTAATTGTCGTACTACATTACGAATAGTATATTAGTACAGTTGTCTTCCTGGACGGTTTGTGAGGTGTGCCACGGACAGTCGCCAAACAATGACCTTGAAAGTCCCGTTGCAACGCCTCCCATGATTGGCTAATTGGAAAAAAGGGGCGTGGCTTAAGATACGGAGAGAACATGATTTTAAGATGAAGAACCCGTGATCTACTTTACTTTTTTATACACTGTGTCCTGATAATGTTATGTAGCATTTTTGTAATTCCTTACATAATTTTTATTGAAGAACGAAACAGGTAAGGTAATCCACTTTAGTTTTTTATAACATATCTTTTGAAACTAAGAGTAAAAGAGTGTGTGAAGGTCTCCAGGACTATTAAAATCTTTTTAGATGTATTCATAAATTACATCCATATATGTACATAACTGCGGTTTTAATAAATTCATTTTTTGCTCTAAAAGGAATTTGAAAAGGAGTTTCTGTGATGGTAAAACGCTAATTGGGGGGGGGGGGGGGCTTTAGATTTCTTAAATAAATACAAACGCCAAAATGAGTTTATTTTTCCTTACTTTATTTATATATATATATATCAATGTTTATGAAGCCTATGTTAATAATAGATCAAGTAAAATAGACATATTTTGATGCACAATTTACAAAAATTTATACTGACTTATTAAAATTTTAATTTATTAAAATTTAAATAATTAACATTTATTAAAAATCAATAAGTTTTTATCATGTTAAAAAAAAAAGTTATTTTTTCTATGTTAAATGATACCCTCTTATCGTTAGAGTCAATTGGACATTTTTTTATTGTTTTGGTACATTCCTATCTTCTTTTTGGGAACCTTGAAGAATATGGTAGTGCACTTTTTACGCATAAGTATCTTAATATGGTTCTTTACAACAAGGAAATTAAATGGCTCAGTGCCTTGGGGGAGTACCCCATTGAAGGGGTAGCTTTAATTAAAGCTCGAAGTTTTTCCGGGCTTTCCTCAAACAAATCTATATACCCTTTCTCTGGATAGAATGCGTATGGCTGATGGTTCTTTACGAGGAAATTAAGTGGCTCAGTGCCTTGGAGAGTGCCCCACTGAAGGGGTAGCTTTAATAAAATCTCGTAGATTTTATTAAAGCTATTTATTTTATTTTATTTTATATGCCCTTACGCTGGATGGAATGCGTATGGCAGATCAGAGACTCAAATAAGAAGTTCATATGGCAAACGCCATCCACTTATCAGAGCAGAACATATTTTTAAAGTTTATATTTCCTTTAACACGTTGTTTACTTCGTCTTACGTTTTTGTATTTATTTATATACACTTATAGTGAGATATATTACACTTTTTTTAAATGCCAAGTGTGAATATATAATGAATAGATTTGATTGGTATATACGAGTTAGATTCGTTATCTGAACGTACTATCGGGTATGCGAACTCAACGAAAATTGTTAATTTTATAATTTCCTAGAATAGGTTGAAGTAATTATAATTAGGTAATTATAATTAATTATAATAAGAATTACCATCAGTTTAATTACGCTTGAAGAAATTTATATATATATATATATATATGTATAGATAAAATTTGACAACATTTGTAATAATCAGTATTGCTATTTACGTACTTTTGACGTTACTACGACAAACTGAGAATACCCTTAAATCCTTATTGCATTGAAGAACGTTATCTAAAGTAACGATTAGAAGGACATCAGTTTCGTAAAATACCCAATTAATCAAATGTTCCTTTAATAAACGATACGAAACAATATGAAACGTCCGAACGAACGAAAAAGACACGATATTCAATGCTGATTTATTTATTCACAATTTTCATTCTACGGAGATTATAGCTTAAACTATATAGTGAATCACTCGTAAATACTGCTGTCGTACGGGTATTATGAGACTTAATTAAACATCGTAAAACAACAAAGTGAACGTAAGATAAACGAACGAAGAGGGGCGGGTACAAAAACGAAACTAAACTAAACGAAAATCAAAGAACAACGAGCGACATTTCTTTAATATCTAAAACTCGTATTTAGCTTTTAAAATATTTTATTTACACTTTCAAAAGAAAATATTCACGGAGAAAGTCGTAAACATTTACAAAATTTACTTATCTGTAAAATAAAGATTTAATTATCCATAAAACTGGTGCAGTTTCATTCGTAAAAAGTGATAAATAAGTATCATTAATCTGTGTTGGACTTAATTGGTGTACCAAGATCGTAGATTATACGCCTCCAAATGGAATTATAGCATACAGTAAATTAAGACGTCTTAAACAAATTTATTTCTCTCTCTCTCTCTCTCTCTCTCTCTCTCTCTCTCTCTCTCTCTCTCTCTCTCTCTCTCTCTGTATGAATGTAGAAATGTCTTCAATGAAAACTAAGAACACAAACAAGGAAGTAATTATGATTGTGATCTCCAGTGGATTATGATAATTGACAGTGCTGTTGCTTCCAGTGGTGGTGAACCATGAATGGAAGTTTCTTTATATAGTGCGTAATATAAGGCAGTGATGCTGCGAGCTGTTTATACCCTCAATGAGTGCATGGGAGGAGCGGTGCTCTGTAAAAAAACAGTGAAACTTTTGCTTACTCGCAATTACTTAATTTAAGAACATTCGGTATCCCTAATGTTATATATATATATATATATATATATATATATATATATATATATATATATATACCTTTGGTTTGCTTCCGCTCTAATTGTTCATGAAGAAGGTCAAGCTTTTCACTCCAACTTAGACCTACAGTTTAACGTGGGATCCGAACCACGCCCCACCAGCAGCCCAGTGTCTTAACCACTAGGCCACCCAGGGTACCCATTTATCTACCAACCACTTTCTTTATTGTGTGGAAGGATGAACAGTTGGGTTTTGCTGCGCGCCGGCTGCCGTCACCGGGTCTCGATCCCGGAGCTGATGGATTTGTAGTCAGCGACACTAACCGCTACACCACCGAGGCGTATCGGTATATATATATATATATATATATATATATATATATATATATGCTGCAAATCCACAAGGAAAAAGAAAAACGATTCCAAGGCCTTTCGTGTATTCAGAGCTCTGAATACACGAAAGACATTGGAATCGTTTTTCTTTTTCCTCATTCATTTCACGTGTTTAATTGTGAAATTCATCCCATATATATATTATATATATATATATCTCTCCAATGTGTATATATATATTTATTTATATATATATATATATATCCCAATGTCTTTCGTGTATTCAGAGCTCTGAATACATGAAAGGCCTTGGAATCGTTTAGCTCGTGTAGCTCTGAATCGTGTAGCTCTGAATCGTGTAGCTCTGAATACACGAAAGGCCTTGGAATCGTTTTTCTTTTTTTGTGGATTTGCAGCATATATATATATATATATATATATATATATAATATATACCGATACGCCTCGGTGGTGTAGCGGTTAGTGTCGCTGACTACAAATCCATCAGCTCCGGGATCGAGACCCGGTGACGGCAGCCGGCGCGCAGCAAAACCCAACTGTTCATCCTTCCACACAATAAAGAAAGTGGTTGGTAGATAAATGGGTACCCTGGGTGGCCTAGTGGTTAAGACACTGGGCTGCTGGTGGGGCGTGGTTCGGATCCCACGTTAAACTGTAGGTCTAAGAAGGAGTGAAAAGCTTGACCTTCTTCAGAATGAACAATTAGAGCGGAAGCAAACCAAAGGTATATATATATATATATATATATTTTTTTTTATTTTTTTTTTAATTTAGTTATATTTTTTTTTCAGGGACACCACTTTTAACAAAGTTGAAATTTACTACAAGAATTCTGATTGGCCGAAAATTGGTTACGTGGAAAATAACTAACTAACCTAACATGACCAGTTTTGACCACCCAACCTAGTCTAACCTAACTAACCCGGACATAGACACACAGATTGGTCTAATGGATGGAATAGGCAGATCACCAAAATGTGGTGTCCCCGAAATTTAACAAAGTCACACACACACACACACACACACACACACACACACACACATTTTGCTGAATGCTATAGGAATAAGTAATTCGAATGTGCGACGTCTCAACGTTCATTCGGACGTTAAAGTGAGAAAAAAATTTGATCGCAGCAACATTAATTAAAGAACTGCGCACTTCTAAATAAGATATTAAATAAAATATTAAAACGCAATTAAAAAAAAACTAATTTTGAAGCTAAATGTTTTTTAATGGATCGATTGTCGCGAAGGAAGGCTAAGAGCTCATTAACGTGAAGAAGGAAATACCAAAGGAGGAGACAGGGCATATGCTTGGAGAACGCCTCAGTGAAATAAAAACTTAGAATAAACAGTCGTACTTTGTCTTTTGTATTCCCCTTCTTAACTATAATGAACGACCGATATAGGGAATTAAGACTAACGAAAACTCATATTGGAAGGATTTTTAATTGAAAATATATGAAGGAATTTGATTTCGTTAAACTTAACTACGAGTTTACTGGAATAAATTTAATTAAGAGGACAGTTATTTTTCGGTCACGTTGCTGCTGTTCCGCTGTTACTTAAAAAAAGCTTTACTCTTCATCATATTTCAGGTTGACGACGAATTCAGAATATTGAAAAGAAACTTGTATTTGAAATAGATTTTAAGAAATGGTGTTTTTACACGCAACTTCTCAGTAACGAGTGAAAATGTTTAATGATGGTTTCATTGAATCACTCTAAATATTTATGGAAATATTTTTCTTAAGCAAATTCAGTTTCAATAAAAATTGTTAACTCGTAAATTTTGTATGAGTATTGTCTTTGTAGTCGGGGTCCGGTGCTAGTGCAGAAGACCAGTGCTAGTGAAGAGGTCCGGTGCCAGGGCATCCGAGAATCTTATACAATGTGAATCTTTATATTTATTTTTATACTGACTAAATAGGTCTATACATCTTGCGTGCGTGGGTTTGGTGATTCACTTATGATGGAATACTTTTCGTTATTGAAGGTGTAAATCCAAAAATGTTTAGTAATAGGATCGCCGAAGGATCAAATGCACAACTGAGTGGAGTTTGAAAATCATCATTTTCTTCAGCTACTGCAGGCTTCTATGCGCGGATTTTGAACGAATTGATGAGGGTGCACGACACCGAACTATTATGCGATAGTTTTTCCGTTGTCGTTGTTGTTGTCGTTGTCGTTGTCATCGTCGTTGTTGTCGATGTCGTTGTCATCGTCGTCGTTGGTGTTGTTGTTGTTGTTGTTGTTGTTGTACGAAGAGAATGACAAAACACATCTTGAATTGTATCAGAATAGTATTAAACCGTCCTAAACCGAAATTGCTTCTTACCCAAGATTCGACCGACTCCTTTGTCTCGATAGATTTCCATTTCTATAATTTGTTTTTCTTATTCGTCACATATTATTTCGTGAATGTAATAAAGAGCTTTCTCATAATGACGTAATGTATATACGATAGGGGTACCACAAGTTCATTTACTCAAACCGTTTGGCAAACGCTCTTCTCGAACGGATGAAACTGGAATATTTGAGTCGCTGTTGGCGAACACTACAAAGTTTTCTGTAGGAAAATATTTTCTATACAGTTGTTTGGAGTAAGGAAGAGACTGAAATAATTTTGTTTACTTTCATTGAAGTGATGTTTTTATTTTGCCGTTTAGAAGTATGTGAACGTACTTGTTAATTAGTAATAACCAATTTAATGTATGAAGGATATATAAATGTATAATATTCCCGAGCCAAAAGGTAACTTAATACTATAACTTGTTTTGGGATGTGCATTCTAACTGCAGAGAGGTCATGCGTGTCATTTACCTATCGATTCGCTAATCCAGTGTTTCTCAACCGGGTGCCGCGAAATTTTATTATAATGATATTGATAAACTTTAATGGAAGGAAATAAATCACGTAAAAATAGAATAATATTCTAATAAAATAAATAATAAAAAATAATAAAAACTAATAAAAAATAATAAAAATAATAAAAAATAATAAAAAATAATAAAAACTACCCACTTGCTAAGAATACAAAAATGATGACAATAATAAAGTTTATTAGCGAGAGGCAGAGTCCCCCACCATCCATCAACGTAATCAACGATACAACTAATTAAACAATAAATTAAAAAAAACAAAAACAAAAAGGACTACGGGAATAAAGAAATAACGATGATACACGTATAAGGAGACGAGAAATAATAAAAAAAAGCTGGATTTTGAACTGTGAACGAAGAAAATCCTCCAGGGTGCCACGAAAGAAGAACAGGTGGCATTGGGAGGTGCCTTGAACCAGAAAAGGCTGAGAATCACCGCTCTAATCTCTGACGAAGTGTCTCAATTATGCGAATAAGAAAACAAAAGAAGAACGGAATATAAATGAGGTTTCTTTATTCGGGTTTAAGTTAGATTTTAAAGAAATAAATAAAAGCTCGCGGGCATCCGCTTCATTAAAAACAGGTACAGAGTCTGAAGTAGTAGGTGGTAAGGAGAGGTTCTTACATCAGTCGTCAGGAGAATGATGTTGAGTTAATTAAAGGAATAAAATGAGAAATAAGATGAAGAATGAGATAGGGAATAAGGTTATGAATTATATAATGAATAATGAATATTGTACAAGGCGTGAGAAAAAATATAGAAGTAGGAGTAATGTGATGTATGAAATATTAAAAATAATAAATTAAAATGGGGTTAAGATAAGCGAATAAGGAGTGAGATAAAGAAGCGGGATAGGAATAATATAAATAATATAATTAAATATAGTAATAAAAAGTAATAAGATATAAGCAAATGAAGATAAATAAGGAACGGAAAGAGATAAGCAATTAGGTAAATAAAATAAAAGAGATTTTATAATAAAATATGATTTAAAAGATAAAATAAGTGGCCTAATAAAAGTAATGGAAATTGAGCACAAAATATTTATAACTTTTCTGTTTTCCTTCTTCGAGGGTCGATGTGACGAAGGAAGAGGACAATGAAGAAGAGAAACTTAAACAGATGAAGAAGTGGAAAAGAAGTAGAAAAGGGGGAGGGGGGGAATAGAATCGAGAGCGTGAATAGAAGAGGACGGATGCCTGTGCTCAGCCAGGCACGCGCAGGCGTTAAGATTAAGAGCAAGTTCTTTTTGTAGGTTTGCGGATTCGAACCCCGAGGCCTACTAACCACGCATGAGGTCAGCAAGCCCCCTAAAAAAGGGACAAGAGATGCCACTGACACCTTCTCGGAGGATGGAAGAGAAAAGCTCTCTACCTCCAATAAGAACACGCGTCCATCGACCAATCCGTGATGATTTTTCGGGACAAACTTCACTAAAAAATGACACTCAAAAGATTTCAGTTCCATTATTTTCAAATTGCGTTTCGTGTATTTATTCGTTCGTTCAATGCATCGACGAATTCGCGACATCGCTGCATACCCTGTGCTGAGAATATGGGGATAATTCTCTTTTCTTTATTTAGTTACAACATTTTAAGGATTTAACATTGTCTAAATTTTTGCGTGCTACCCTGTATAAAAAGTGTGGAAAGGATGATATGAGTAATATAATAAATAAAATGTAAAAATAAGCTGCGGAACGTACAGTGGATGGAAGATGGAAAAGTAGAGAATGAATGAATGGAGAAAAGGAAGGCGAAACGAGAGACAGGAAATACATATGTCGGACAAGTGATCGGTTCCTTAAAGGGTTACGTCGTGACCATGTCGCAACACAGCTTCCCGTTAGGTCATTGAGGTTAAGCGACTTCGGATTTGTTCAATAGTTGGATGAAAGTTAAACAACGAAGTTACGAAGAAAGTTAAACAACGCCAGACATTATTATTATCATTATTATTATTATTTTCGATGCGACCCTTTTTTTTTTAATCCGCAGTCCCCAAGTGAGAATATCTGCACAGAAAACAAAGACTTCCGCAAACTTCTCTACATAGAAATCAGTGGCGACTGGCGTATAGGAGCGATGGAGCGGTCGCTCCCCCTTGCTTGAAACGATAAATATAATTTAACAGATACAAAATATATTAATTTTAAGATATTAAACTAAATATTCTTGAAATATATTTTAAAAATTCATGTGGCATATCATGATTCATGAGGCATTTTGAGTAAGCCTTCATACAGTACATAATATTCTAAACTTATAGCATAGCTTCAAACAGCGTACCGCTGTTTGAATACAAAATAATATTGCAGCCGAATGGAGCGATAGATTTTTCGCTCAAGTAAATATAAATTATATTTTACTGTTGTAATGAAAATATAAGTACAATCGCGAATTTTTTTTATAATAACAACTTTATTTTTACTAATAGTTACTTCAGTAATAATGATATAAACCATTTATATGTATTTTATTGAAATTATTACTTATTTGTAATCAACTAGAATTGTACGTCTGGCATAGCCGCATATGTTAATACAAGTACTCTTGTGAGCGGCAGTTGGAGTCGCGCTAGCCTATTGTGAGTCCGTGTTGTCGTACAATTTTATGAAATCGCACCCCCATACATTTATACCACGAGTCGCCACTGATAGAAATGTTATCTTCTGTTGTCAAATCACTCCAGAACGAAGTTTTGAAGACCATATCTTCTATCTAAAGAAGTTACTGTATCATCTGACAAGGAGATCTGATACCCGAAAGAAGGAAAATCTTCCAGTAGAAGCGTGGCGAAGCGTCAGGGGAGACAAGAGAAACCGTCTACCCCAAAATCGAGCCGTTTGATAAAACACACATATCCCTAGCTATTATATGTGTATTCAAAAAACATACTAAAAATAAATATTATTAGTTGAGGTTATTATAATTTTATAATTGTGAGATTTTGCCATCGATTATCTTCGTAAAAGTATAATTAATGAGTCTAGATGCACGGAAGACGGCATCACTTTTGCTCTCTCATATCCCGCTCTGCAAAAAGCACGCTACTCTCAAGTTCAAAAGCATTTTACATAAAGCTAAGGTAGACAAAGCCAATATTGTCTCTCTCAAATACCACACGTCCAGCTCTTATTCCACTTTAAAGATATGTGCACGCCTCTTTTTGTGGCATCAAGAGCGGATTCAGCCTTTTAGCTTGATCGTCTTTTAATATAGTATGGTAAAATCATATAATGCTCTCGTAAAATCTCATCAGCTATGATTTAGAATAGTTAATGTACACAAGGGAACTGAGCATAAAATTGTTATATGGTAGACAATAGCTTAAATGTCTAGTGTTGTACTGTAACTGAGAGGCGCAGTAGCAACTGCGCAAGTATGGGCGTGGCCTTGACTCAGCCCTTGAGGCTTGAGTACAACAGTATTGCAGTAAATTTGCACTTTTCTTTTTTATCAATCGAAAACAAACTAAATAAGTCGTATTCGTATATATATATACACGGTATATATACGAATACGACTTATTTAGTTGGTTTTCGATTGATAAAAAAGAAAAGTTAAAAATAATATTTAAGTTAAAATGTGATTCGCTGAGTATTTGATGACACAAGTAGGCTACAGCTCTCTTTTTAAGGATAATGTTCATCTAAATCGGCTTAAACTATATATATAGAGGCGGGGCCACCAGCTTGACCTCCGTTTGAAGAGAGACCAACGCACGAAACAACATAAGATAAGACATAAGATAAGATATATATATATATATATGGGCGTGTTTAAGAACGTATCAAAATAATAAATTTGTTTAAAAACAGTATTACAATGATTGCTAAAGTAAAAGAAGTTCAAACATAGGTTTAAAATTAATTTTGAAATCGGTGATCGGTGCGTTTCCTAAAATATGTCAGATTTTCATTCAAATTAAGGGAAACAGTTGCAAACAGGCATTTCATAGCTACAGTTTTTGTCTATTTTAGCCACGCTTCGCCACTGCGGCTTCAAAAACGAGTTATATGTTCTAAATTTAGAAGGTTTTATTTTGAGAGTGAAAAGAGCCTCCCAAATTTAAGAAATAGTTTCCTGATTTTTGGAAATGGTAAAAAGAGGAGTGTGAAGCGGTTGTGAGCCCGTAAAATATCTAACTGAAAGTGAAAAATCCTACAGTGAAAATGGAGATTTATCGATTTGAGACGCCTCCATTGAGATTCTCCATCGCCATTTTCTTATTCTTGGACGAAGCCTGAAATTGGAATGACATATATATATATATATATATATATATATATATATATATATATATATTATGTGTGTATGTATGTATGTATGTATGTATATATATATATATATATATATACACATCATTTTATACGAAAAGTATTTGCATGGGAACACTTTCAACGGACCAGAAAAAAAACTCAAAATAACAATGATAAGTTACTCGTTTAGCGATGAAACGAGTTTGCGTTTGGTAAAAGGAGTTTCTCGCGCAAAATATTCTGTAATAAAGAGTCAGATGTTAATTTAAACATCAGTTCGAGCCATATATAAACAGTTATATACTCCCACGGACAATTTCGTATTTCCATCATTATCGTGAATTATATATTCGCGTCGAGTTAGTCGACGAGAAACTTCCTGATTCAAATGTTTTATAATTTTCCTTTTCGTGGACTAATGGTACGGACGACGCCTCATCCATCTTCTTTCTGACGTTTCGACTGCAGTCATATTCTGAGAAACTTTAACCAAAATTATGATCATTCTCTCGTCATATTAAAATGGTTCGCCAACTCCTAACTTGGTCGAAAGAGCTTTAATTACCTTTATCTTTGGGCGTTAAAATGGAAATTCTGTACCTCAATAAAATATTTATGATTAAACTTACCTCAAAAATCTAAATATTGATTTAAAATTAAAAGAAAATATTTCTATACAGTGGTACTATGTTTAAGTGTTTCCTTCAATGTGGATTCCACGCATCATTTACGAAATAAAGGTCACACTCTCAAAAATTTATTATTATTATTATTATTATTATTATTATTATTATTAATATATATATATATATATATATACGAGGGGCGGTACAAAAGTAATGGCTCTTATTTTATTTGTCACTAAATATAATTCCAACTCCAATGAAAATTACAGGGAATATGCATGCATGCGTGGCAAATATAAAGTAAATATAGTAAATAAATAAATATAAATATATATATACAGTATATATATATATATATATATATATATATATATATATATATATATATATATATATATATATATATATATATATATATATATATATATATATAAAGTAAATATAAACTGAAAAATAAGAGGCATTACTTTCTTACCGATCCTGGTGTGTGTGTCTGTGTGTATATATATATGCGGCAAACGTTTTTTCTATAACTAAAAACTAAGAAGAGTATAAATAAGAACCGAAAATAGGAACATCATCCACGTTTTATGCAAAATATGAAAATAAATTTTTTTCAGCACGATGTATAGTTGTCATGCGGGTTTTTGAGAATAGATCAGTATCGTAACGAGACTTTCGTACACGCATAACTTCGCAGAGCTAGAGCCAAAAAAAAAAACCCAAAAAAAACCATCATTGCAGTTCTATACAACTTTTATATTCAAATGAAATATAATGAAATCGGAAAATTCATTTACTTCATATCACATCAATTCAATGTCGGAAAAATCGGTGGAGGCATCAATGGTCAAACTTAGGAACTTCAAAAATTTAAATTATGAAATATTTTTCTATTTCATTCCAGTTTGGAAGATAAAATTAGAAATTAAATTATTACACGGGCCTGCGATGGTTTTGTTGTCCGAAATATTTTATCACTTATATAGTAATTTTTGCACGCTCATTTCGAAAATAATATTCATTTTTCGCCATCACGTACAGATTTTTAACAAAATGTCATATTTCATTTACATATGTAAGTAATTTTCATTAAAATTGACTCAATTAAATTTTGATTAAAAACTACTGCCTATAAATGCTTCCAGATCAGAAGTGATGTCATAGCGTCTTCTAGAACATTCGAGAAACGCACCGCTAGTATATAAGTGATTTAGAAGCCACCAGATCAGTCAGTCTGTCTAGTGCGTGTGAGGTTATAGTTCTTTATTATTCAAAGGTGCGCGGTGACTATACGTATTTCTCTTTTGAAATTTGTTTATTTGTCGCTATGGCAACCAGAAGGTGTATAAATAGCCCAAACATTTTCTGTTATATTTGTGGAAAATTTACTGTGAAAAAACAAAGGCGAGATATTACAGACTTCGTCAAGAAAGCATATTATGCGTACTTCGGAATGAAATTTGGGGATCAAGACAAATCATGGGCTCCACATAAAGTTTGCAGTATTTGTGTTGAACAACTTAGCCTGTGGAATAAAGATAAAAAGGATTCTTTACGTTCTGGGATTCCAATGGTCTAGCGTGAGCCTAGAAATCACAGCAATGACTGCTATTTTTGTTCATGTAACGTGCAAGGCTACAATACTAAAAATAAAAAGGAAATTTCTTATCCAAACTTTCAGTCTGCCTTAAGACCTGTTGCTCATGGACCTGGTATACCTGTACCTACTAAACCAAATACTTTTGATATAACTTCATCTGATTCGGTGTCTGATGACGATGGAAACGATGATATTGATTGTTTTCAAACCGACACGTCTGGTGAACTTCAATTGTTTACACAAAGTGAACTTAATGATTTGGTAAGAAATTTGTGTCTCCTGAAGGATTCTTCAGAGATTTTGGGATCCAGACTTTGTGCATAGAACTTGCTTTCTCCCGGGACATCATTTTACTGGTACAGAAATCCAATATTTTTCTCAAGAAAATTCACTGGTATATTGCAACAATGTTTCGGAACTAATACTTAAGCTAGGCGCTGCAGTCTATGACCCAAATGAGTGGAGACTTTTCATTGATTCCTCCAAAAGAAGTCTAAAAGGCGTCCTCCTTCACAACGGTAACTTGTATGCATCCGTTCCTGTGGCTCATTCGGTTCACTTGAAGGAAACGTACGGAAATTTTGAGCTTCTTCTAGTTAAGGTTAAATACAAAAAACACGGTTGGCTACTTTATGGAGACTTAAAAGTGATTTGTATGTTGTTAGGTCAACAACCAGACTATACGAAGTTTCCATGTTTTTTGTGTGAATGGGATAGCCGAGCAAGAACTCAGCACTGGATAAAAAAGGAATGGCCACGCAGAGTCAACCTGACACCTGGTCCCAAAAACATTCAATGTGAAAGTTTGCTTGACATGAAGAAAGTCCTTTTACCTCCGCTTCACATGAAATTGGGCTTGATGAAGCAATTTGTTAAGGCCTTGGACGAAGATGGAGATTGTTTTAAGTATCTGTGTGGGAAATTCCCAACTTTTTCGGAAGCAAAATTGAAAGAAGGAATTTTCTTTAGTCCCCAGATTAGAAAACTGAATTTGGATGAACACTTTGAAAGAACAATGAACAATCTTGAAAAAGAAGCGTGGATTGCTTTTAAGGATGTTATCAGCAAATTTTTGGAGACCAACAAGGACCCAAATTACCAAAACATTGTGAACAACATGCTAAATAAGTTGAAAGAGTTGGATTGTAATATGAGTTTAAAATTACATTTCTTACATTCACACTTGGATTACTTCCCTGAGAATCTCGGAGCACTCAGCGAAAAACAAGGAGAACGGTTTCACCAAGACATCAAAGAAATGGAGAAGAGATATCGAGAAGGTAGGACATCAGCATGATGGCTGATTACTGCTGGATGTTGAAACGGGATACTCCAGAATTATTACATAAAAGAAAAGGAACAGCGCGACATTCGAGACTAAAAGGCATAGATCTCATAAGAAAACTCAGGACAAATAAAGATGAATATGTAATTGACGTTAATAGTCTTCTTTCTTTTTAAAGTTGTTTGCATTTGTAATTAGTATAACAAAGCGAAATAGGTACCTAATGTTAAAGTGAAATAAATATATTTATGTTGTGTTTTTTTTCCCTTCCAGTTTGCAGAAAATCCTACGTGATAGAAAAAAAATGGACACCTTATTCGAAATGAGCGTAGTTGAATTATATAAAATCAGTTATTAGTAAGAAAACAACTCTTACAAAGTTCTCATTCGCAGGCCTGTGTTATTTTTATTATTATTATTATTATTATTATTATATTATTATTATTATTATTATTTACTAGAACTAGTCAAACTACTTTGTAATGCAATTGGAGATATTTCGTGAGGTATGCAAGCATTCATTATAGGGGCGATGACTGTAAGCAAACACTATCATAAGGCTGTAAGTTCAAGGTTGTTCTTATATTCGGAATAAATTTGCACGAATCAATTATCTTGTGCAGGATTTTGAATCATTTTATTATTTGTTTGTGATGAAAATAAGAACGAACAAATTTGGACATACCTTTTTTTTTTTCCACTCGTCATTGTCAATCTAGAATTAGAATGGAAATATTTGTTAAGAGAATTTTAAAACTGCAGTTAAAGTGTTTCTTTGTTTGCGACAAGTAGAATTGGGAATTGATTAGAATTTAGAAGAGGAATTAGAATTTAATTCAAGCAACAATAATATTAATCACAATTTGAACGAGAGCTACAAAAATTTTTGAGTTAGAATTAGAAATCGGATTAAAAATTTTGGGGGACATTTAGAATTAAATTTAGAATTAAAAAATTGTCGAAAGAAATTGAAATTAGGACTGAAATTGAAATTTTGTATAATTAATAGGAGATCGAATAATATCACACATACTCAAATTATTGCATGAAATACAGGGTGTCCATAAATTATCTTTCAATTTAAATTCAGATTAAATTAAGTTTATAAAGATAATTTATGGACACCCTGTATTATCAATATTTTACGCAAACATATTATGAAAGCACTCTTTCAGCACGATGTACAGTGTGTCATATCAATATCATTAATTCCAGTTAGACCAATACTCGATACATATATACTTAGGTTACGTTAGGATAGGCTCGATAAAATGATAGCGGGAGTATAGATTAAATTGACATAGGTTACGTTATAATTGAGGTTAGATTAGAAAGTCACTGTTAAAAGATTCCTGTTCATTTCCCGCAAAAAACAGATTATTTTTCCATTCGTTTTGGACAGGAATTTGTCTTATACATGGTCAGATATTACGAAACAGGAAATTTTTACATGCGTAAAGCGAGAAAGACCTTGGCACCAAACATTCATCGCAGATACTAAGAACTCCTTTTGGTGAAGTACCTCGGCGCCGATAAGACTCGAATCAAGATTATTTACATCAATGGATTACATTTTCATTCTCTGCGCTCAGAGAGAAGAATTACTCGATATTTACGAATTTTATATAATTTTTATGTTTACTTTTGGTGTTTCAACGATGTCGCTGTATACTGTCCTTTTAATTTATTTGTATTTATATTTAAGAAATCCGATATTTTAAGTTTAAGTATCGTAACCATTAATAATAATAATAATAACAATAATAATAATAATAATAATAAACAGTACACGCTATACATAGAATAGTTTATTCTTTTAAACTGTAAGTCCTGTTCGCCCTATTTTGCCTTCTAGGCAAAAGATCCGTCTCAGAGGTCATCATACCAACGCTTCATTTCAAATGAAAATTGTTTAAAACGTTTATATCATAGTACATCATACTTACAAATCTACAGATCTACAGAAGCTAAGGCTAACAAAGACCCTAAGATCCACTCTAAGGTTAGCCCGAGAGAAAGGAAAGAGTAGGGGGTTAAGAGAAGCGAATAAGGGGTTAAGTAAGTAGCAACACCTATCACTCGTGGGTTAACATTCATTCAGAAAGAGAGAAAAAAGACTCACCATCATCATCCGCCGGCCACTGCCGACAAGTCAGAAAAATAGTCGAAGAGAATAGGAAAGGGGTGAAAGATGAAAAGAAGTAAAATAAGAACACTTACAACCATGCAAACACAGACTTAACTCACAGTCATACCATGCAAACTACAGACATGCAAGTAAAGAAAGTTACATACATGCAAGTAAGGAGAGGATAAGAAAAAATAAAAAGTAGGTAAAGTTAAACAAAAAGTGGGTTAGTTTACTCTACGAGCTACATCTACGTTCATGTTAGTCTAATTTTTTTTTTTTTTTTTATTGCTGGCATCACACGCTGGCATGTCACAAGCTGGCATTGATCGTCAACAGACTCATCCTCGACCACCACCCCCAGAGCTCCTGTTACTAATTGTTTATTATTTTAAACAACGTTAATATTTTTAAAATGCCTATCTAAACGGTTCTTAAACATATTAACGCTGGTAGAATGAACGACTGACGCGGGAAGATTATTCCATTTATCAATTACTTTAAACGTGTAACAAATATTTTTATGCTTTAATAAAGTTAGTTATGGTTTTAGATAACATTTTGTGGGTGAATTATAGAAAGGTTCTGGCAGAACCCTAAATTTGCTGTACAACAGGTCTTTTAGACTCTTACATAAATTACCTCCGAGATGTTCAGCTTCGCAAATGTTTGCTACCCGCAATGTCCCGAGCTTCCCGGAGGTAACGAGACGTGCTCAATAAAATCTGATGCAAAGAATCAACCAACCCGATTATCCCAGCTATCCATGAGTCCTGCCATTTATCCTCTAAGCTATGGAATTCTTGATACAAAAACGTCTGTCTGTAGTTCCACTTAACTTCGACATTACTGTATTATTTCTAATCAACTGTATATATTTCTATCCTTAGTATGTGAACTGTCATTGTATTAATAATATTTATCATATGGACTATACTGTAGTCTGTCATTTCATTTCATTTTCATTAGCATTTTTGCGCCATTGGAGCAGAGTAAAGAAATCCTGACTCGATGGATGCACAATGAACGAGAATGATTATATTATCGTAATATAAAATAGTGAACAGAAACTAATTATTCCAGTTCAAGAGGGCAAATATCCTTCTCAGCATTTACAGCTGTTTATTCCTGCTAGTTCTTTAAGAGGATTTCAACAGGAAAGGGTTTAAAGCGTGAATGCAAATGAATTTCCATTTCGTGCGTGCATTTTCAGCGCAAAATCGACCTCTTCCCTTTCAGGACTTGAACTTTTAAAATGCATTCCCCCAAAATCGGACCTAAATAAGGTCAACGTATCAAAGTAGGTATTGTCGAGGGTGACCTTATATGAATTGCTTTATGTAATCCAATCTATGCTCCCAACTAGCTTACAGAAATCGAACTTAAGACCTTTTGAACGCGAATAAGAGATACTACGGTATACTGTGCAGCAACTAAACCAAGCCCTGTCACCAGAGAGAATTGCACATAAACCTTACAATGACCTTTTCTATATAGAAAATATGACAAGCCTCTTAACTCGCAATATATACACATGCCTTTTATAACCCCATCAATTATACTTTTATTGTATTTGGAGTTAACTACATATAATATATATATATATATATATATATATATATATATATATATAATATATATATATATATATATATATATATAGAGAGCTTTATTAATATGTGGGAAGAAAATTTATTAGTAAATGTGGGGAGGAATGGCCATTGACCTTTAAGCTGTCGCCATTTTGTTGAATTAAAAGAGATTTTATTCCTAGAAAAAAATCGTTGTTTCTCAGACAAATTAAAAATATTAAAAAAAAAATGTTTTTTAACTTTTCTTTGGTTCCTTACTCGTAAATATTTTTTATTTTTTTCATTATTCCGTGTATCAAGTTGGGTTAGCACAGTGCTTATAACGCCAATTTTGCATTTCCATTCAGGGTGGATGAAATGGGTAATAAAACAAAATTTCCTTTTAGCAATTCACGAGTAAATGTTACTTTTAATGGGATGCCAGACGTATGTTGTACATTTTAATAATTTCTAAACTTTCAGTAATTTATAATCATTATAATTTCGCAGATTTTTTCATGGAGAGGGTGTTTCCCCATTTATTAAATATTTTAGTCTAAGTTTCCCCCAAGGTTATCGAGGCCTGAACAAACACTATATATTTTCCTCTAATTTTAAAGGATCTAGTCTTTGCTTAATTATATATTATTATTTTTTTAAATTAAAACGAGACAAGTCTAATTTGACAAAATATTTTAGTTTTGGTTTAAATGTCAATGAATGTTTCAACATAAAACCAAAATGATCCCTGAAAAATAAGGAGTGAAAACGCCCTAATAACTCATCGTACATCAAGGACTGTAAATATGCTCGCAAAAGTATGTATTCAATAAGTAAAGAAGTGTATTAAAAAACGTGTGCATATTAGCGCGTGGATGAAGTATGTGAAGTGTGTTCTGAAAGGTATGTCCTCAAGAATGCATGGAATTGCTCGTTCAAAATAGTCTAGTTAAATGCAATCAAAAGACAAAGTTTCGATATGACCTCACAATCATCATCAATTCAAGTTAGTAAAAATGAAGAAGAGAGAGAGAGAGAGAAGAGAGAGAGAGAGAGAGAGAGAGAGAGAGAGAGATATTTAATAAACCCAACTGACGTAGAAAACGCTATCAGGCGACTTAAAAGTCTGCAAAACACTTGATAAACCGTATATAGGCTATAATGATCAATACTGCTTAAAATACAGTTTTACGCTGCACGTAAACTTAAATATAAACAGAGATTTCGTCCAGTTAACATATCCATTTTCGACGTTTTAACCCACAATATTATTTCTGTAACTCACTGAACACTTTCCTAATTGTTGCAGTGGATTGGTGGAGTATTTTTTACGTTTTAGTTAAATTATTGTTCGTAAATCTGTTGAAGTCTGCTTTTCATCCATGCAATGAAAGAAACAAAAGATATTGCTAATAGATTCAAATGAAAGCGACTCAGTCTTTCCAAAAACTTTAAAAAGGCCATATATATATATATATATATATATATATATATATATATATGGTTTTGTTTTGTTGAGTTTGAACGACGGTTCAGGATCGACCTGCGGTCGACCCTTCTGCAGCATCCCGCCTCATTTGCGGGATTTGGTGAAGGAGGGAATTGCTGTCTGATCTCCTGCCCTCGTAGCCAGCCACGCATGGCTGGTCAGGGACTTTGCGCAGGAATCTGTCCAGCTGGTTCTTGAAGTTATTCAGGTCGGTGTGCTGGAGAGTCCTCACTTCTTTTGGAAGGACATTGAAAAGCTTTGGGCCCCGTATTCTGAATGTATTTTCCATCCTCTTTTTCATGGCCCCTTGTCCCACCGCAGCTGGGACCGTACAAAATCTGCCTCTTCTCTCATTCCAGTTTGTTTCTATTTCATTTCTAAGGTTAGGGACAGAGCCCTCAAGTATTTTCCATATGTATATTATTGTGTACCACTCGCGCCTGCTTTCGAGAGAGTAGAGTTCCAGGGATTGTAGTCGAGACCAGTAGTCTTCACCTTCCGTTTCCTCTATCTTAGACATAAATGTCCTTTGCATAGCTTCAATGTTCGCAATGTCTCATTTTCTGTGTGGGCTTGTGAGTACTGAGCAATACTCAATTACTGGTAGGACTAGACTCTTCAATAATTTGAGCATGATGTTTGCTTTTCTGCTGCGGAAGCTCCTCCAGATGATTCCCATTATTTTTCTAGCCGTTGTGATTTTGATTTTATAGTGCTCTCTGAATTCTGCATCCGATGACATTATTACTCCAAGATCCCTGACTTGTGGACTTGGTGTTATCTGTTTGGCTTGCATAGTTTTGTACCCTTTTTCCTGTAGCTCTTTGTTATTACCATATCTTAGAAGTTGGAATTTTTCTTCGTTGAACTTCATATTGTTGTCTTCTGCCCACTGGAATAATGTTTCAATGTCGTTTTGTAACTTTCTTATGTCATCTTCGTTCAATATTTTCTTACATATCTTTGTGTCATCTGCGAAGCATGATACAATACTGTCCTTAATATCTGCATATATATATATATATATATATATATATATATATATATATATATATATATATATATATATATATATATATATATATATTCAAAATTGAAAATTCAAGGTATATCATCATTAGAATCGGAAGTACGCAGCTCAGAACCACAAGGAACAGTACTGGACCCACTCCTGTTTATTATCATGCTAACAGACATAGACAGTGGAGTAAACAGCAACATTATAATAACATCCTTTGCGGACGATACAAACATCAGTAGAAAAATCAGCGATGTAAATGAAGTGGAGGCTTTGCAGAGGGACACGAACAAAATATACAAATAGTCAGAAGACAACAACATGACATTTAACACCGAGCAATTTCAGCTCTTGAGATATGGTAGAAAAGAGGAACTTAAACACATTGCATATTATGCTCCAGATAGACAGGAAATTCAGACAAGCACGAAAGCGATCGAACTGGGGGTAATAATGACCGATGATGCGAAATTCGAAACACAAAATCAGATAGCGATAAATAAAGCAAAAAGAGTCGCGGGACAGGTACTAAGAACGTTCAAAAGAAGGGACAGGACAGAAATGATTCCCCTGCTAAAAACACTGATTATACTTACCAAAACTTGAATACTGCTTAGTTTTGACGTCCCCATATAAAAAGGAAGAAATTAATAAACTAGAAGAAACGCAAAGACATTTCACAGCCAAGATTGATGGCTGCAAAGAACTCAACTACTGGGAAAGATTACATAAACTAAATCTGTATTCCCTGGAAAGAAGAAGAGAGAAGTATATTATAATCTACATATGGAAAATGATCGAAAAACTGGTACCAAACCTAAAACTAAAACCAATTACCATTCAAACAACACTGGAAAATAGGAAAGGCAGAATGTGTAGTGTTCCCAAATTAAAGGCCCGGCAAGGGACCTCCTCAACACTGAAGGAAAATAGCTTGATTGTCAGGGGGCCAAGACTTTTTAACCAGCTTCCAAGGGACCTCAGAAACGTTATAGGGGTCAAAGTTGAAGTCTTCAAGAGAAGACTAGATGCCTGACTCAGGACGGTACCAGATGAGCCGGGTGTACATGGTTATGTACGGTGGAGAGCGCAAGAAAGCAACTCGCTCCTCCACCAAGCCAGACTAGAGGCGGGGGCACCAGCTTCACCTTCGCGTGAAGAGAGACCAACGCACGGAACAGCACCTATATATACATATACTGTGTATATATATATATATATATATATATATATATATATATATATATATATATATATATATATATATATATATACTGTATATATATGTGTGTGTGTGTGTATATATATATATATATATATATATATATATATATATATATATATATATATATATATATATATATATATATAGATATTATGCACATCCACAAGGAAATATAAAAAGTGATTACAAGTCCTTTCATGTATTTAGCAAAGCACCTTATCAGGGAATGAAGGGAGAAGGCAAGAAGCCTGCTAAGGTGTATTGCTAAATACACGAAAGACCTTGAAATTGTTTATCATTTTTCCTTGTGAGCGTGCATCATTCATTAATTTTATGTGTTTAATTGTGAGATTAATTGTAAAATTCATCCAATATATATGATGAATAAAACCACGAAGGGAAAAGAAACACAAAGTGGTGCTCAAGCGCTTTCGTGAAATAATTTTCATATATATATATAATATATATATAACACCTTTGGTTAACCTTTTGGTTTTATATATATATATATGAGGCAAATCACAAGGAAAAAGTGAGTCCAATGTCTTTCATGCATTCAGCAGTACACCTCGTCAGGGAATGACAGCTGTACTGCTAAATACACGAAAGGCTTTGGAATCACTTTTTCTTTTTCATTGTGGGTTTGCATTATTCATTCATTTCACGTGCTTAAACGTGAAGTTCATCACACACACACACACACACACACACACACACACACACACACACACATATTTTAGTCCCTTCTACCTTCTACTTTCTACCTTGTCTGTATCTCCTACGGATGTACGGAAGATTTCATCATTTACTGGCTGATATTTACATTCCTTTGAATATAGTCGCCCAAATGATTAATCCCCAAACACTATATATACACTGATGACTATAAAACACAATTATCTTATCAAATAAATGGCCATTATTACTGTTTTTTAACATGGATAAACTATTAAAACAATGCCATAATTTACTCTCTATGGGGTTCATTGTCTGCCATTTTGATATTGATAAGATAAAATAAGATAAAAAATAAACTCGGAAATGGAAACCGACTTTGAAATAAATTGAAGTTTTGTGTAAATAATTTACTTTGTAGTTTGCAGAATACTAATTAAGACCCCCTCACCCCCCATTTTTATCTTCAGATTTCTCGCTTCGGAGGTATATTAGTTAGGTCAAGATTGCTTTAGGTTAGAATAAAAGACGAGTTAAGTTAAGTTAACTAGTTCTCATTTCTAAAATTCTCATTTCTAAGAATTGGAATAGCGTGACTTGAGAAGCGATCTATCATTAAGTGAGATAAAATTGAAATATTGGTTTATATAACTTTAGATTTGGATATTGCGTAATCACTTCGGATTTAGCACCTTCGTATTAATTAGGGGTCCTATTAATTCAGTTAATATTTTTTAAAAGTCTTTTAAAAAATATAAAATTTGACTTGACTTGACTTCCTTACGCGCAGAAAAATCTGAGAAAAAAATATTACGGTTTGAATAATGTTTGTAATTTATAATTATGCTCCTGTAACTGAACCAACCCATCCTAAGGATTTATCCCCCTTATCCTTCAAGTTTTACGGTCCCAGTTTTGACTTTGTCGTTCAACATTTTGGAATTAAATACATTTAACCTTAGAAGGCCAGTGTGGGACCACACGCATAGCGACTAGTGTCGGATCTACGTAACCTTATAATAAAACTTACATTTATAGCTTGAATCTAATAATTTATTGTTACTAAATAATAATAAAAATTAAATTACGTAAAATAAAAGACGCCATTTCCAGAAAAAAAAAAAAAATTATTATAATAGGCACGATGGCCTTCAAAGGGTTAAAAATTGTTTAATTTTATTCAAATATTTTGGTTAAATTCTTCAATATTTCTCCAAATTCTCAAAATTTATTTGGAAAATAGCCTCCATTTTCTCTAATATTTGTCTGTTATTTTATAATAACAGACCGAGAGGTTCATCAAAAGTTTTGTCCAGCAGTATTATTTATCACACTCAAAAACTGTTAAAAGAAATTATGTACTCACTCAATGTGTGTATATAATATATATATATATATATATATATATATATATATATGGTAATGCTAATTATTATAATGATAAGCCTTATTGGCAGGAAACAAATCCCATTAAAAAAGTGCAATAGTCATAAAGGTAATGAAAATAGAACTAATTATTAATTAAACATTAAATTTATAACATTAAAAAAAGGGATAAAGGTAATAAACTTAATGGAACAAGTAATAATAATAATAAAAATAATACTAACAACTACCCAAAGTTAATACTAAAAAAATAAAAATAAAAAGTGCGTGTAACGATACGGTATATATATAGATAGACAGATAGATAGACAGACACGCTACTTACTTTGCATGATTCAAATTTAAATAAAAAAAAAATTTAAAAAAATTTCGGGGGGGGGGGGACTAAATAAAGACAATGAGAAATTGGATTAAATTTCTTATGATTTGAAGAGGATTAAAACTTGTTGCGGACGCTTGAATTTGCATGACGCATGCGCTGATTGGGAACCTCCCTCGGCTCCACCCAAAATGGCAGACGCCAAGTCGTAAATGGAAGAAAAATAAAACTGAGTTAGGGAGAGGTGCTCCAACATCGCGCTAACGGAACTAGATTAAGACGATTACATCTAATAAACTTTAAAAAAAAGAGGTAATTTAAGCTAGGTCCTCAACCGAAGCTGGAATGACTCATACCACTGAGTATCGGTTGCAAAACCGGTTTCGACGGAAATTTAAAAAAGCTGGTTGGTTGGGTCATGGCATTGAAAGACGAGGTACCGTTTCTGCGAGCATGCTAGACGCCAATGGAACCCAAATTAAAACTTTTGTTCGAAGTTGGAATAACACGAAAAAGTCCTTGTCAAATTATTCTGGAGCGATTTTAAATAATAATAAATGCAATTATAGCTAGGGTTTATTCTCAATATTAGATTACAAGATCTCATAAAGTTTTTAATTGCAAATTAACGTGTGGGAGTATATTTATTTGTCTTCAGGCAGAATCTTGGCACTCCTTTTTCGGCGCCTGAGAACCGAAAAACTGCGTTTTCTTTATCAGCCATTTTAAGGGCTAACTTTCGAGTTTGAACTCATTTTGATTTATATAGACAAGTTTTTACAAACTGAGTGACTTATTTTTATATTTATTTTCATGGAAGATTTCGTTAAACATTTTGAATATTTTATGAATGAAAATCATTGATTTCGTGCAGAAATTACATTTTAATTATATCTTATTATAATTTAACTAAAAATTTTAACTAAATTAAATATTTGCTTTTTTGAATAATACTGTATTATTACACTTATACTAAACCTTAAGGCTCTTATTAATTTGTATTAATTATTATTACTATAATAATAATAATAATAATAATAATAATTGTTATCATCATTAATGACTGTGAAAATGCAGATTTCTTAGGTCAATACTCTTAGCAATCTAAATGTGGCGAGTCCTAAAGTTACTTTTGAAATTTCTAAAGAATTCACAATTATGGTAGTTTGTGATGTATTTAAACTACGAAGTGGTGAGTTTACGTGCAAACTAGTCAACGCAAGGAAAAGGCTGTTTACTGATGTGCTCCCAAATATCTCCTGGAATAACAATTATAAGGCAAAACTATGATATATCAGTGATATCCACTAGAGTGTCCGAAAAGTGTCCACCAGTGAGAAATACGTTGAAATTCGTTATCCGATTATTTATTTATTTATGGAACTATATCATAAGTGTTCATGAATGATGTAGGACTCGAGACCCGCCTTGAAACCTTTTTTCTGGTCTCGGTTTCGACCATGGTGGTTTCGACTACATCACTGATGCAGACACAATCAACGAGTATGATGTGACAGAATTGACCACCATACAGTTTTAGTAGCCTAGAACCAAGCCAATTTTCGCTCTCTGGCCAATATGGCATTGAACATTCTAACTGTACCTGCCTCCAGTGCTCCGGTTCAGCGTGTGTTTAGCCGTGGGGGTGTAATAATGCGGCCCCACAGATCCAGGACTTCGGCATATGTGCTGAGTATGTTGATGTTCCTCAAGTGCAACGAACACTTATCTTGTTTTAAGTAGGCAGTTAACTGCTGAAGAATGTCACAAACTATGAATTTGTGAATAAATTCTGAGTAAATTTTGCAATTGTCACTTGATAACCTCTTTAGAATCTTTATTTCTGAATGTGAAATACAGGGATTAGGAATTAGGCATTACACAATATTGAATACGTACAAAAACTGCGCATGGTCTCAGTCTTGAGACCGGTCTCGATATCTTTTTTCAAGTCTCGGTCTCGATCTTGGCCATGGTGGGCTCGACTACATCACTGGTGTTCATAATGTTCCCTATTCAACCGAAAGCACGCCGATGTAATTAGTTAATTAGTTAATTAATTAAATGAATTTCCAATGAAATAAAAGTCGGTCCTTCTAATTTTTCTTTTAAAACATAATTGGAAAAATTGTTTTATTACGATCTACGCAGCTATATTTCTTCTTTTTCTTTTTTTTTGTTACTAATTCACTGCGTAATAGGTTGTTCATTTATATGAATGGTCTAATGACTAATTTAACCAATGACTAATTTAATTTTAACGCTTTTATGTGTAATTATTGTTGGTTTTTATAGTTTTCTTGCTTGTAAAGTGTAAAAGATTTTGATGGTCAATTATTATTATTATTATTATTATTATTATTATTTTTATTATTAATATTAATGTCACCACAGACATTTAATTAATGCCATTAAGGAAGTATTTTTAGTAATTTTAGTCATTAGTAAAAAAAAAAGGAAATATTATCTGTTTTCTCAATTAATTCAAAATCAAAAAAGAAAAATTATTGTGAGACCCTATTTTCTTCCAAGGGAAGTTACGTATCATTAAAAGAAGTTATTCTATCATCTGAAAAGAAGCTTTGATGCCCGAAAGAAGGAAAAACTTCTTGGAATGCCTCTATAAGAAATTATTTCATCGAATTAAGATACTTTGATTTGGAGTATTTTCATAACAGGCAAACTAATGAATTTTACGTAAAGTCAATTTTATAAACATTGTGTGTGTGTGTGTGTGTGTGTTTTGAGGAGGGGGATAGGTGTGTTTAACCTTCTTCGTAACAGTTAAGGTCATGCGACGGAGGAAACCTACAGGCTTTACGTGGGATCCGAACTCATTGTCGCTACATAATTTGGAGTCAGATGACAATTCCCAATTCAACTACTACTACCCAGACTCAATGTCGCTTAACTTCGCTGATCGACGGGAAGACGTGTTGCTACATAGTCGTGACGTAACCCTTAAAACATTATTCTTTAATTAATAATTCGTGAGAACAAGAAGTCCAATAGCTCGTCCTCATGACGAATAAACCACGAAACTCCAATTATTTTATATGTGACCAAACTTCTGTATAAAATAGGTTACATTTAAGTCGTTTTGTCTTATTTACATTTTTATTTTGAAGTTTATCCTCGAAATTATTTATATATAATTTCATTTTCTGTAATTTCCATCCATAGGAACATTACCTCTATTTGAAATTAATTATTATGAATTATATTGGGGTCGAATGAAATTTTTTAGCAATAATTGTGTACAAATATGTACATTTTCAATAAATTTTACGTTATTCTATCTACAGTATACCTCGTGCTCGTCTCGATGCGGTATCAATGTTATTATTACTCGTGGATTAATCAAAACTCACTTCATTGGAATCCTTTTCAATTTTAGTTGCTTGGTTGATCTGAAGAGAATGATCACCATATCATCGTTAAATTGGTGGTACACATAAATCATGGAAAGGGCGGAAGATCACCGACAGTCTTAACCTAATCTAACCTAATTTAATCGAATTGGAAGCCCCTGTGGGACCCCCCATACACGAAGTCCGTGTCGGTCTTTCTCCGTTCGTTTAAACCATTTGTATGAAATTTGCGTCTCTCTTTATCTAAATTTTTGCTCCCTGTGGGGGCCTCAATAAACGGAGGCCCCGTACAGTTGCGCGTAGTGCGCATGCTTGGATCCGGCACTGCCTACATAAACGCAAAAAAAACAGAGTATTGGTTTCTGACCTGTCAATAATTTTGGGTGTTTTCGTAAATTACATCGCAACTTTGAAATTAACGAAAGAATGTAATTACCAATTATGGAAAACAGTGACACTTTTTATAATTGTTTCGTTAAGATGTAAAAATGTTATTAAGAAATAGCAGAGGAGTAATGTCTAGTAATTTATGAAAGGTAAACATTACGTAATGAAGTAACATACATTATACTTGTTATTTCATTTTGTAATGTTTACCTTTCATAAATTACTAGACATTACTCCTCTGCTATTTCTGCTATTATTATAATAATACTGTATTATTATTATAATAATAATAATAATATATATATATATATATATATATATATAGGTGTTGGGCACTAAAGCGTTAATCCGATAACAGTTAATTAACGAAGTTAACTTTTTTTAACGGACTATTAACGGAAGTTAATTTCCATTTATCGTTATCGGACCAGTTAACTTCCGATAACTCGATAATTAGTCTGTTAAAGTCCATTAACACTTTAACTGCGAGGAGTCATTCACGGAAGATCACCGCTCCGCGAATGAATTCAAACCGCCATAACTTCAGTCTGCCAATTCCGTCCTCTGCCGCAGTGGAACGGCTCTTCTCTCTCGGCAAGGACATCCTGAGGCCCAAGAGGTCAAGACTGGCAGTTGGGCCTAACTTTGAGAAGTTGGTCTTTCTGAAGGGCAACCGGCACATTGTGTCATAGTCTTTAATAAATGTGCCTAAAATTTAATTTTACCTTTCAGTTCCCGCCATAATAATTCTCTGGTAAATTAAAATTTAGTTAATGGTTAGTGGTTATAAGGGTTTCAAAACATGTAATCAGTACATTTTTTATTAAAAATAAAAAAAAAAGTTATTAAGCAAAAAAGTTGCAAAACTTGATAAAAATACAGTTAAATACCTATTTATTGTTGGATTTTGCATAAATAAACATTTTCTATGGGTTTTAAAGCTTTTTTCCTTGATTTTTTTAAATGTTAGTAAAGAAATAGTTATCGTTAACGGATTATCGTTAACTTCCGTTAACTTTGTAGTAAAATTATCGGATTATCGTTATCGGAGTTAAAAATTGGGGTTAACGGATTATCGTTATCGAAGTTAACTTTTTGGTTAACGGTGCCCACCACTGTGTATGTATATATATATACACACACGTGTGTGTGTGTATATATATATATATATATTTTGTGTGTGTATGTGTGTGTGTGTGTGTTACACACAGACCGGCATGGAACAAGGAACCCTTCTGAGATAATTAAATCCACTATAGTCCGAATAAATAATGGTAAATAACAAATATTGTACTAAAGTTTTTTCAGTACTTACGTATTAACTGGGGGCCACCACATATTGATGATTGGTTAGGTTAAGTTG
Organism: Bathynomus jamesi; assembly: GCA_023014485.1. Taxonomy (NCBI): domain Eukaryota; kingdom Metazoa; phylum Arthropoda; class Malacostraca; order Isopoda; family Cirolanidae; genus Bathynomus; species Bathynomus jamesi. The sequence continues at coordinate 196,068 of JAJOZX010000413.1, read as the reverse complement.
TAATATTTTCGTTAGTTGAAAATTTTCATCATGAATAAGCCTAAAAAAATTATTTTTTTTTCAGAAAATTGTATAAAAAAATATTTTAAAAAAATATTGCTATTTAAAATATGATGTATTAGAAATTGTCAACTAACGAAGATATTACAACTTAACCTAACCAATCATCAATATGTGGTGGCTCCCCGTTAATACGTAAGTACCATTTTTTCTTTTTCACAATGGAAGCCCAATGTGGGCAACGGCTCACTATGGATCTACATTATAGCAATGCTGTTGATAAAAGTCATATCATAACACTTAAAAATCATTTCCCATATCGTTGAGAAGCAGTTCACTCTCATATAACGTGAATAAAGATTTATAAATTTATAACAAAATCCAAATTGTTAAAAAGTTTGGTTAAAATTAAAATTTACTTATTATGGGGACCATGTCTCCAACTCTTCGCTCCTATCAATTTTTTTGGTAGGCAACTTATAATAATAATATAATAATAATAATAATAATAATAATAATAATATTGTTATTATTATTATTATTACAGTAGTTCCCCTTTCGTATGATCTTCATATTACCATTTAAAGAAAACGACTATCATTTGCAGGGATACTATTTTATTTATTCGAGATCGGCTGTACTATAATTTGAATGCACATTGCACAGTACTGGCCCTACCGCTTACCATCGATTCTACTAATCGGGATACGTTGAACCCCAAGGTAATATCCCAGCATACCCTGATTATTGAAATGATGTAACTTAAAGTAATGATAATAACAATAATAATAATAACTAATTGCTTACATTTACAAATTTTTTTTCTAGGATTTTATCACCCATTTTATTTATTATAAATTGGCTTACATCAAAGAGTCAAGACAAACTGAAGTTCATATATATATATTTAAAATTTGCGGATGACACCAAACTTGGAGGACAAACAAAATTAGCAGCAGAACGTTTGGAGGTTCAAGAAGATATTAATAAATTACTAGAGTGAGCGGACATTTTGCGAATTAACTTTAATAAAGATAAATGTAAAACGTTGCATATCGATAGAAACACTGTTAAAGAAGGGTATTTTATGCGCGACAAGACACTAACTAGTGTTACGGAAGAGAAAGATTTAGATATTATTATTGTTGCCGACACTCTTAAACCGAGTAAGCAATGTATCGAAGCGGTCAAAAAGCAAATAGAATCTTAAAATTTATTGGTAGATCGTTTGAGTTTAAGTCGGAGAAAACGATGCTAACATTATATAATTTCTTAGTACGCTAACTCCTGGGGATCACTTTAACATATTGCTTCCCAGTGTGTATCACTTTAACATATTGCTTCCCAGGAGGGATCACTTTAACATATTGCTTCCCAAAAATAGACATTACACAACCAAATACAGTTACATTACAATAGTTTATAATATTTAGAGATTAGCTAGTCGAGAAAATGTAAATTTATGGACAACTTAACTTATTATGCTTTGCCACTTTTTGTGAATGTAAAATATTTGGATCACCTGAAGATCAGGGCCCCCAGCCTTCTATAGTTCGCCTTATAAGGCTAACTAACGAAAATATCACGACCTAACCTAACCAATCGTTAGGTCAACTGTACGCCCTTGACGATTGGTTAGGTTAGGTCGTGATATTTTCGTTAGTTAGCCTAGATTACCAACCTCTTTCTAACCAACCAACCTTTCTCTTTTTAACATATTGCTTCCCAGTGTTAATCATTTTAACATATTGCTTTCTAGGAGGGATCACTTTAACGTATTGTTTCGCGAATGCTTTGGGAAGCAATATGTTAAAGTGATCCACTCCTGGAATACCGCGTCCAATTCTTTTCCCCATATTTACGACAGGACACAGACATAATGGAGAGAGTGCAGCGACGGTCTACTAAGATGATTCCTAGACTTAGAAATAAATCCTACGCTGCCGTTTACAAACATCAAATTTATTCTCGCTCGTAAAAAGGCGAATTCGAGGAGCTTTAATCGAAGTGTTTAAAATGATTATAAAGGTTTTGATATGTCGACGCCAAAAAATATTTCACCTTCAAAAATGCAGACAGAACTCGCGATAATGATTTCAAATTAGTGGGTAATTAGTAATTCCGTCTAATCCTTTAAAAATAGGCTAGAAGACGCTTATCTTGCCTTAAACCCCAGTTAGAAGCATTTGTTAGCGTGCAAAAGTATTGTAGAATTTTCGCTCGGATTTCCTCCTCTTTACTTTATAATTTTCCCGGTTTTTTTTATCTTTACATTTCTTTCCTTCCTTTCAATCTCTTTTCTCTGCTTTTCTTTAAGACTTTCATTATATATATATATATATATATATATATATATATATATATATATATATATATATATACAGGGTGAGTCAAAAGTAGCGCCCGATTTCTGTCAGTTGATTGTTTGTTTGCCATTTGTATTACAGTGTACAAGAAGGTAGAAATAAATGAATGACATGTTTATCTAACCATTTATTCGGGGGAAAATTATTACGGAACTGTACCAAGCTGTTTTACTTGCAATTTTCAAAGTGCCCTCCCTCGTGATTGATGCACAATTGCAGCCGAGCAGGCACAGAGTGGCACACATGCCTGCAGAGTTCGATATCAATTTCCTCAAACTTTGCAGTGATTTGAGCCTTCAATTCCTGAATGGTACGAGGCTTTTCACGATAAACAAGGTCTTTCATGAGCCCCCAAAGAAAGAAATCTGGAGGTGTAAGGTCTGGGGAGCGTGCCGGCCACTCGATCGGACTGCGGCGGCCGATCCACTTTCCGGGAAAGTTTTCATCAAGCCACTGACGAACATGACGTCCATAATGAGGTGGAGCTCCATCTTGCTGGAAATAACAGTCCTGATCTTGTACCCTGGGCCAAAAGAAGGTTTGCAGCATATCCAGGTAAATTTCTGCAGTGACAGATCCCTCAAAGAAAAAGGGTCCAATTATCCCTAATGGAGATATGGCTGCCCAAACTGTCACGCCAAGTAAATTTACCTCCTCCTCAACTGTCACTCTTGGGTTCTCCGCAGCCCAGTAGACACAATTGTGTCTGTTAATTGTGCCGTTAAGCTTAAAACATGCCTCATCTGACCACCAGATGTTGTCTAGCATTGTGTCCTCTTCGTCAAGTTTAGCTAAGAACTCTTCGCAAAATTGAAGACGGCGGTCGTCATCTCCATCATGAAGGGCATGCAGTAAGCGTGGAATGTAAGGTTTCCATTTTTTCTGGTGAAGGATACAGATAACACTTGATTGGCTCACTTCCAACTCTGCAGATAAACGGCGAGTTGACTTTTGCGGACTTTGTTCCAGTGGCTACCAACCCTGTTGCTTCAAATTTCTCGACAATCAATTGTATGTTTCTTCCCTGGGGTGGGTTAATATCGAATTCCTGCGCCAAACGGCGTGCCGCCATCGTTGGTTGTTCATTACATTTGTAGTAATGTTTCACAGCCGCAATGCGTTGATTCATTGAAAGGTAATTCATGGTTCAATTTGGTGCAAATTCAGTAACTTTCCAAACTCTCAGCAATAACCTGCAAAACAAAAACAAAAATAAATAAACTAAGAAAATTAATAATCTGCAAGACAATTATTAACAACATGACTTCCCAGAAAGAATCTGACAGCCGAAAAAACAGAAATCGGGCGCTACTTTTGACTCACCCTGTATATATATATATAACTGTAAAAATGAACAATGACTAATCCATATTCATTTTTACATAATAAACCAAAATCGCCTAAGCGAGTTTTGGATAAAAATTGTATTTGTAGCTTCCTATTTTTGTTTGTGTCATAACCTTACGATCTCCCATTTTCTATGGTTTAGTCGTATCCATTTTCCATTTTTCATTTTTGTTATAGAAGTTATTATAATTAATTATGATTGTCTTGCATCTCACCCTCGACCCTAGATTATGCATACACAGTGCATGTAACAGGATTGTTACTCTTTGTCTCTAATTCGTTCTTGTAAGTCTTCCTAACAATGATTCGTACTCTACGTACAAATTCAATAACTATGACGTCCCATTTTCCCGTCATTAATTTCCCTTCATCATATCTCTAGTATTCAAAATATGAAAATTTATATATCATCATAATAAAAACTGTACACCCTCTAGAAGTCATTATTTATATGTTATGTAGTATAAATATAATTCTTACATTCATATCTTATCTTGACCAATTATCCAATATAAATCTTATTAATAATCATCTGTACTCGTGTCAGTCATGAAATGCAAAACTTTTGCCTTCGTTCTAAAACGCAAAAATACGTTCTCGTATTATTTTTTTCATTTCTATTTTTAATTATTTGACCTCCCGAGATGAACTCGAAAATGCTGAGGGTAAGTGATCGAATTTCGCGAACTTGCATATTCGAACGCTCAAAGGTTAAAATACCTCCTCTCGCTTTGATTTCAAATTTATAATATTATCATGCGTTATGTTATATCATGTATGTCATGTCTCATGTACTTGTGTTGTACTAATAACCATATAATCTAACCATATAATCTAACCATGGTAAACGATGTAATGTACTTCAATGAAATTATAATTAACTGTAGTATTTTAATTTAATATAATGTAATGTACTTTAATGAAACTGTACTTAATGATGTAATGTACTAAATAACGTAGTCAATGTACTTTAATGAAATTGTAGTTAACGACAATAAATGAATTGATAATTATAATCATAGTTACAGTAGACCAAAATTACAATGTACTCAATGTCCGACCCGACATTATGTCGCCATAAGGAATGTCGAATCGGCAATACTGTTGTTATGTATTTTTATTATTATTTTTCCGTTGTGATAAATTTTGATGTGCTTTCTACTTTGCCAAATAATTGATGACCTGTTGTTTTTTAAAAATCTCATAATCATTTTTTTAGATTTAGCTGAATAATGAATCCTGAGTAACTTTCGCCATGTCATGTTTTGTATACATTCTTTCTTCATTATAAATGTTGAAGTCATGTCTTGCCTAAGCATTTAATTGTAAATCTTAAACCTTTAATTTTTACTCATATGCATATTTTAGTGTAAAGATGCATAGTTCAATTTCCACTTTTAGTTAACTTGGCAGATCATGATAACATCAGATCTGAAAATACGCAGTTTAAGATAAAAATATGGCTTCATCTTCAAATATCTTGTTTATCCGTTTAAACCTTACACAGCTAAAAGATTTACTTTATTTCAAATATTTGCAAAAATAATACAGCCTCTTCAACATTTAATAATGATGATGTTAGTAGAATTGGGGTATATAAAGCCCACCAATTTCTTCCATGTTTGTTCTGATACCAACTACGAGGCTAAGCATTACCTGTAACAGTTTAGGAGTAAAACACAGTAAGAAAAAGTCTTTACCTTCTCCTTCGAGCCGTGCGCTCTTCAGAAAACTTAGTCATTAGAATCTCCCGATAAGCTACAAGAAGAATCGGAGAGAAACCCCAAAGAATTTAATAAGCCTCTCAGAATCCTCCGAGCCACTAAAGAAGAACTCGGAGTAGTACAGAAGAAACTACTGCAAGTAACAGATCCGTTGCTGCCTCCTAACCAGAACCCCCGTCGACTTCGAACCAACCCAGGGCCATAGACGGAGGGTTAACATATATATATATATATATATATATATATATATATATATATATATATAATATGATGAATAAAACCACGAAGGAAAAAAGAAACACAAAGGGGTGCTCAAGCGCTTTCGTCTAATGACATCCTCAGGAACACTGGAGTGAAAGGACAGATCAAGGCAATATATAGGTTACAAAAATAAACATACATACATACATATTCATATATATATACATATATATATATATATATATATATATATATATTATATATATATACATATACATATATATAGTAAGCATAGAAAAAATTGTGGGAGGCAAACATTTATATGGGAGATTGACACTTTTAGCACTTCAGCCGACATTCAATATAAATTCAAATGGCTTGTTTATGAAACAGGTCACAAAAGAATAAAGAAATAAAAATAAATATAAAT